>NBNE01000926.1:0-15939 GCA_002215365.1 Phytophthora megakarya | reverse complement strand
GGCGGAATATAATAGTTAGCGCAATCTCATTGGCCGAGGTACGGGTCGGCTCCGGACCTCCAAGAAACTTCTGGTAGTGAAAGGGCTAACCCTTCTAACCCTTCTTAAGAAGGTCTGCATTATAATGATGTGATGTGCTACCGGTATACCCGATGTATATGTCTTGTGATTTCATGTGTTTTGATTGGACATGTGTTTTGATTGGACAAAACCGATGGGTTAGGACTATATGCTATATTAGGACCGCGGAGAGCTCGACCTTTCCGAAATTTACTTGGGTATAAGAGCCATTTGGGCCGTTCAGACGAGGGTCTAATTTTTTGACATGGTTTTTGTAAATGAGGGTCGTTTAAAGGTCGTTAAAAGGTACGGGAGAAAGTGCGCAGTATCCGGTATTGCATGCGGTATTTCCCGCTGTTGTGTATAACGACCTAGACACGTTGTTGCATGAGTGTAAGGTGAACGAAATGTATAAAGATGAGTGGTTTGAGAGGTTGAAGTCGTTAGTTGATCGGGAATATGTACACGATGCTTTCGACCAAATATTATATGCAGTACGTAAAATGCATTACTAAAAGTATAAAGGGGCTTTGTAACACAACGGATCCGTTACAGACACCCCTCAATATCACTACCCTCTATAAGAATAGAGATTTTATACGATTACTATCGGCGGTAGATTCTAGATGGGTTCGTATGTGGGTCGACTCGTATTTCAGATCGAGTGTTAGGGTGGGTCGCCGTTTATACAGATTCTCATTTTCGATCGTGCCTCTCTCTAACAACATGGAATCCATGCGGTCATAGTGATCTATGTGCACATGTCGAGTACAAGGGTCTGCCCGTGTCATCGCGTGGTGTCTGCCCGCACCACTATGTGACATGCGGCCATGGTGGTAAAGGCTATGCAAATATCTACCGAAGCGTGAAGGCGTGACCGTAACACGATATTCGTTTTCACCGGATAAGACAAGTTATACATTTGGCGTTCGCTAGAAAATATCGCGCTACCTCGTCCGAGAATTTTCTGGAATTGGAACTTACATGTAGTAGCTCACATGCATGTGGTTAAACCACTTTCGAACCGGAGTTTGAGCATCTGCCACACATGCGCATCCTATCTGATCGGGAGAACAAATATTCATATGCCGGAAGCAACGGACGTTGTTGAGATCCCTTTCGCATTTGGCTTCGAGTTGTCATGGCAAGTGAAATCGTGGACAGAGGAGGATACGTCACAGCCCAAGCGACAGGAGAGCGAGAGTTTGATTCGACACTGAATCACTGGGGATTCGAGTACATGCGTGCGTAGTATTCGAACGTAAAGATGGTGTTCAGATGCAAAGTATGCCGTAGCAAGAAATGCAAGGCGCGTTTGGAGCTAAGACCTACCGTGGAAGGATACACGTTGGTGAGCGTATACACATTCGTCCAGCCTCTTCGTTCTTCGACCTGTATAGAAGATTGTACTAAGGTGATGAAAGAACGTGTGAATACGCTGGCCATCTTTGACTTGACTCGGCCTGTACATGAACTGTGACAACAAGTCCGTAGAGAGTTCTACAAGGACAGCGATATTATTCGCAAAGGACTGTCGGATGAACAAGTCTAAAGTCGTGTTTACCGTGCTCGAGAGAAAAACTACGGCTCGCACATGCTAGGGCTCGTCGAGATCTCACCTCTCTCGATGGTAGAGGGTAAACCGCTGAGCTTCTTTCAGTTCCATGTCTCGCGGCCCAAAGCTGACCCCACCAGCAAGCTTGACCGTCTAATTGGCTGAGACCATCCAGAACTTTGACAACTCTTGATTTACAACTGGGTATCGGGTTTTTCGACGGCACCTTTCGTTGCGTGCCATTCGAGTTCAAACAGTGCATGGTGCTAATGGTACGTGATCAAGCGAGCAAGCTATTCATTCCTGCAGACTACGTCCTATGTAGTTCCAAAGCGAAGGACATGTACTTGGAGATTTGAGATGATCCACCGAGACACAGATGAAAAGCTTGAGCCGTGTGACGTTGTCTGCGACTTCGAGCTGTCCCTCATTCACGTTGTTGAAAAACAGTTTCCCAACACAGAGGTCATCGGCTGTTTATTTCACTTTAAACAGGCAGTCTGTAGACGCATGAAAGCTACGTACGGGATACCGGACAGGCAGATCCGAATCACGATGGAGAAAGGTTTCTTGGATGTACCTATGGTGATCAATCCAAACCTTGTGTCCCGAGAGGGTATTCGGTGGGGGAATGTACTATTCGGTCCCTTTGTATCCCAGCTGGTGTCTCATACTCTCGACCCAAGCGGATGAGTTTTGGGGTACTTTCGCGCTAAGTGGATTGACCGGTACAACATCAAGTCATGGAATATTCATGGCCTCGAGAACAGCGTCGTTGCAAGGACAAACAATCCACTTGAGCGAATCCACCGTGAGTTGAACCGCTCATTTCAAACCCCGCATCCCAACATTGCAATCTTTGTGCGGACAATCTCACAAGATTTTGTGACGAAGCGGTCGAACCTTGCTCAAAGCCGCCGAAAGAGAGGCAGAAAACACAACGCAAACAAACGGAAACGTCCACAGCGTTCCCACAGCTCTTAGCAGCACAAAGAGCATATTGACCTTCCATCGCCAGTGGTGTTCGCTAAAGCTGACGCTGCGTCTGATTCCGAGAGTGAAATCGAAATGGAGGGCAGTGGCGAATCCTCTGGCGATGACACAGACGGCAGCGACGACGCTGAGACGGCTGATAATATTCCAGATACTTCCTATGAGCCCCACGGAGTATTGCGTTGACGTCGAAAGCAACTGTGAAGCTGTCGTGTAGTGACATCTGAATTTCGTGCAACCAGAGCTTCATTCTACATTTATTGTGTCACATTCGTTTGTCGTATGACCTAGATATAGTTTCACTTTTGGGCGTAGCGAATTAGTGCTCCTTGATCGACTACATATAACATTTTTCACATATCGGTACTATACCTGACAATTTAACGGATCTGATAAATTGATCGGGATAACCACACCACCTAAACACACGAGCCGACCGATATAGGAGCCAGATAAAAGTCTATCCTATCGGCTACCACTCCATACAAGCCTTGTATAATATATCCCGCCGCTGCTATTGCCATACAAATCCGTGATATTCTAATAGAGGTGTTTTAACCTATGAACATTAAACAGTGTTGCTAGTCGAGGAGGGATATTTGCTCCTTCAGTGGGGTTGAGTAAGTCATCCATTGGTATAGAGTCATTCATGTGGAACTGTCCGAGCATTGATTTAAGAATCGCAGCACTGACTGTTGCCTAACGGACAGTGAATGTTGAGATTCCAGTACCCGAGATGCCAATTTACTATGGTCTACATGAATTGCTAGGGTCAGTCTAGAATTAGCAGTCGAGAGCACAGGAGAAGAGATTGAGCAGACTTTAGTATTAGTTTCTAAACGCAGACAACTCGATTCGAAACTTACCGTGTCGTCGGAGCCTGAAGGTCGCTCAACAGAACTTGCTTCTCAACAGAGTTATGAGCCCAACAAAGAATAAGTCGACGGAGGTCATTGGAAACACGACGAAGGTGGCTATCAACAAAGATTTCCGCCTTGTGGACTGGTACGGGCAGAACTACAAGAAGTCGATGACCTTGGCACTGAAGGAGATGAAGTACTTAGACCTACCGGAAGGTAAAGTGCCGATGAATGCTTCAATGACAAAGGAGGAGACCGAAAAGTTGGAGATGGACCAGCTCAAATTGAGCCAGTTAATAGTGGGCTCATTTTCGACGGAGTTGGGTTTACGGATGATGGAGTTCAATAACGGGACCGAAATGTGGGGCTACTTATGCAAGCACTACGACGGCACAGAAAATGCAACGGCCAATGCTCTCACTCAGAGCATTGTATACAACTCGTTACAATGTGTTAGGCGCCACCCAAATACCATATTTCAGAGCACTTAGCCGACATATGGAGACTTCGTGACCAGCTCGAAGTATTGTACGCTTCCGTTGCTGACTCGATCTTCATCGACATTGTCATGGAGGCGTTGCCGTAGACACCAAGGTTTGAGTTTCTGAAAGAACAAGTAGAGCTTGGTGGTTCGGCGCTTGACACACCAGCCAAAGTGCGAGTGTCGATTAAGAATATGGCCAGCCGGAACCGACTGAACCAGTCACGAAGTAAGATGCATACTCACAAAGATGAGAGCCCTAAGCATAGCGGTGGAGGTAGTGGTGGTCCTGCTAACAGTGCACGGCACGGCGACAAAAAGGATACGCCGGGTGGAGGAGACTCGCAGAGAAAAGATGTCCTCAACCGAGGAGACTTGAATCGTGGAGCCTGTTTCAATTGTCACCAAGTTGAACACAAATAGTCAGATTGCCCTGATTCGAGAAAAGATAGTGATGATCATGATAAGAAACCTACCGACCCGAATCGGAAGTCTCCCGTAGTACAAATGCACGTGAACGTTGCCGGTATTGTTGGAACGGATGGATCTGCCAAGGTCCAACTGCCTGTGTGGCAAGACGCACTAATGAACCCCAGTAGCAATGAGCAGTCAAAGTTCAGAACGTCCAAGTGGCTGCTAGAGAATGGAGCCCGTCGGTGCCAAGCGGTATTACAGATACTTTCGCACTTTTAACGGTGATGTGGTGAGCGACTTGGATGTAACTGATATGGCATCGAGCGAGGCGATTGACCCGGCAGGTATCGGTACTATCGAGATTTGCATTGGGGTAGGTGCTGCTACAGTAACACTGCGGCTGGAAGACGTACTGTACATCCCTTCGTCGGAAATCAACGTGATCTCCCTGTACAACGTCACCGACAAAGATTCACTGTATTATACGACGGGGAACACTCGGTTTACACAGTCTCCACAAGCAATGTAATGGTTACAGAAGATAAGAGTGGAGTCTTTACTTTTGTAGCGAAGAACAGTTTCCTGTCGGACCATGGCATGATATCTGCGGATAACATGCCACATGGAGTCGTGTTGAACTATTCTGCTGCTGACAGAGTAGCGGACCTCCAGCTGTGGAACGAGAGACTCGGACATACAAACACACAGTATGTCAAACTAAAGGTATATCGTGAGCTCGTTGATGGCATGATGCTCAAGCAGCGTACATTTGACGACTGTGCTGCTTGTCACTTAGGAAGGCAGCGTGAACGAACACCATTGAAGATGCTGGAAAGAAACATCAAACAAAAGAACGAAGTCATTTACGTCTATCTGTACTCCCCAGAAAACAATTACGGCTCCCGATTTACGTCCATATTGGCAGTGATGGACGGATACACGAGGCACTTGACTGCCTACTCACTTAGAAACAAGTCTGGGTCGATAGTAAACGTCTACGTCAAGCGGTATGTTCACTGGGCAGATGGGCAAATGGGTAAGAAGTTTCCTGTTCGCCATATTTTCTCAGACCGCGGGGAGTTTGGCAATGAAGATATTGTTGCCTGGAACCAGAAGACGTGATTCATGCACATCAAGACGCCCACAAGCGAATCTCATTAAAATCCGATCGAATGTACGCACCAAATCATTAGCGGAATGCTGAAATCCATGCTAAAATCAGCGGGTTTCCCAAAGTTATTCTGGATTGACGCGTTAAAATACGCAGTGTACATGAAGAACAGAGTCTATTGCAGCACTACAGGCCACATCCCTTACGAGCTGTTCTGGGGATGCAAACTAGACGTGCATCGATTGAGGAAGTTCGGTGCTGTGGCATATGTACACATAAAGGTGCAACAGAAGCGGAAATAGAAAACAATTGCCCAATTGGATTTGTGCTTGGGCTGCGTGAATGTGAAATGGGCTGCATAGATTACTTTCCCACCGAACACGTAGTACGATTTGGGGGTGACGTCGCATAAACGAAAATGTTCTATATAGAGATTGCAAAAAAGCTGAATTTGCCGCCACAGTTGACGACAGGCTCCTCGCAGGACGAGACATTCGTTGCGGTGACACCGCAGGGGGTGGTGACGTTGTTCATGAAGGCGGTGATGATGAATCCAGCAGCGCTTTTGAAGAAGAAGGTAGCCAAATTGCACCTTCCGTTGACCATAGGAGCGATATCAGTATGAACGACATTCAAAATGCAGGAGAAGCTGAAACAGAGCAAAATACAACCGAAGACATCGAAATGGAGTCGTCACTCCCTGTAGAAGCCCATACAGCAAGCAAACATTGCGTTGAGCAAGAAAACGCAAGTTTGAACTCAAATACTAGCAATGGTGAGTTTGAAGAAGATGAAGAAAACAACGACTACAATTCACTGGATAGTGATGAAGACCGCCCCGATAGTGAACATGACAGCGGTGTTGAAGAATGTTATCCAACTCAAAGCATTAGCGACGAAGAAAAGTACAACCACGAAGAACATTCTAAATTTGCTGCAGGTGACGACTCAGACCCTGAAATTGGTGACGGTAGTCACGGTGATTTATGCGTTGGAGATGATGAAAGCGCGTGTTTGGTCCACAAGTCGTGACAGAAGACATGGAGTTATGAAGGGATGGCATCAATGCACATGGACTCCGAAGTGAATATGTTGGTGTTCGTCGGACCTGTGATGAATGCGATGATCATGTTGATTCTTCAGTACCCAAGGCGTTCAGGTTTACGCAATAGTAGTGAAAGTTGACGGCCAAGCCAATTCGACGAATTTGTGGTGTACACAATGATCGGTAACATAAACAATTCGCCTCATTGGCACGAGAAGGAAATACGACTGCCACATAGTTATAGAGAAGTAATGAAGTCTCCTCAACATTCCGAATGGCGCGAAAGAATGGAGAAAAAGATGCAACCTATGAAGGACAAAGATGTTCTCGAGCTAGTTCCCGAAGATGCGATCCCAGATGGAAAGACTTTGTTAAGGACATTGTGGAGGTTCCAGGTGAAAACAGATAAACTCGGATGTGTGTCCCGCTTTGGTCCTCGTTTAGTTACCTGTGGAAATTCTCGAAAGACCGGTATCGACTTTGAATTTGACGAGATGTTCTCGCATGAGGCAAGAAAGGCCTCATATCGGCTACTTTTGGCGCTATGTGTGATTTTGGGACTCCCTCCCTCGCAGTGTGATATTAACACGGCTAATTTGAACGCCGCACTGAAGATTGAGCATTATGTACGGTGGATACCTGGGTTTTCGTGCCAAACGGGGTACGTGTACCGTGCCAACCAAGCATTGTATGGATTGTACCAGTCAGGCCGCGGATGGAACACGGAATTACGAAATTGGCTGGCCAATAAGGGATTCGCATTGTGCACTACTGGACATTGTCTTTACTTCTATCGTAGTGAAACAATACTGGTATTGTTAATGATCTACGTTGATGATGTAATTTGTGCTACAAACTGCGAAAACTTCAAGGTGAGATTATTCAATGCCTTGAACGAGAAATACGGTGTCAAAGACACTGACCTTCAACACGAGTATCGGGGAGTCGAAATCGTGATGAATAAATAAGGAGCCTTCATCCAGCAGAAGAACTACTGTTAACACTTACTAGAACTCTTTGGAATGGCCGACGCGCATGGTTGCCGAAGCCCGATGGAAATCAATATTCGCGTCGACCCGGCCAAGGATGATGGAATAGATGAACCGCAATTTGTTTATCGATATGCGGTTGGGGCATTAATGTACTCGGCTACGAGTGCGAGACCCGAAGTTGCATTTGCGGTAGGTTATCTGACCCAATTCGTTTGAAACCGACAACGAAATTGTGCGGGATGATGAAGCGTCTAATGCGCTACCTGATGATGACAATTGACAATGGAATATTTGATAAGCGACCTGATTCTCCTCAAACACGTTTGGTTTGAAACGGGACTGCGATAGTGATTGGAGAAATTGTCCTCAAACCCGCAAGTGTGTGACTGGTTACACCATCATGCTGACTGGTGGAGCCATTTCTTGGTCTGCTAGGCGTCAAAGTGTGGTGGCTCAACCAACTGCAGAGGCAGAATACGTTGCATCTTGCGAAACCACAATGGATGGGAAAAGAATGCTCAATATCTTATAGAAATTATTCTCCGAGTACCCCACTAAATTTCATCTAGGGATCGACACCAAGGCGGCGCTGGCACTCGCAACCAACCTCACTTACAATCGAAAGACCAGACATATTGAATTGCACTGGCATTGCGTTTGTAAAGAAGCCGAAAAAGGAGCTGTCAATCTTGTTAAGGTTGGGGGCACTGAAAACTCCGCCGACTTACTAACGAAGGCCTTGCCGCAGCGTCATGTTGCTACTTTCAGCGCGATGATTGGTATGGTTGCGGCTACAAAGCTGGGCACTTAATCAGATCACGTTCGAAGGGGGTATTAAAAAAACCCAGCACCGACCGCTGCCCAACGGACAGTGAACGTTGAGATTCCAGTACCCGAGATGCCAATTTACTATGGTCTACATGAATTGCTAGGGTCAGTCTAGAATTAGCCGTCGAGAGCACAGGGGAAGAGATTGAGCAGACTTTAGTATCGGTTTCGAAACGCAGGAAGGGGGATCTTTTGAAGTGACCAGTTCCCAGAATGGGCGGGAAAAAGCTAAACCAGTGGTAACCTGGATAAACCGATTCATTTCGATTTCGACGGGTATAAAAATTCCAGAGTTTTGAGTACGATACATAATGTGCGTTATTTCCCGATCGGAGGTAGTAGTAATTAAGATGTGATTAGCTTGATTTATTTCCTCCTCAAACGGTTAAGTAGGTCAAAGTCCTTCTACACCGCGTTTGCAGCCGCCTTCTCCAAGTTTACCCCAAAACTATGAAGCTTAGTTTTCTCTTTCATCGCGTTGAAAACGACTGATAGCTGACTCTCTGGAATGAAGTTTTTCAAAGTCTGGATAACGTACGCGTCATCTGCCCAGCTATCGCCCCCCATTTTCACTCTGTACTTTTGCACATACCTCATCCAAAGAAGCAGGTTACCCTCGCTCATCTGGACATTAAGTCTTTGGAAATCTTGAAGAATCTTGGCAGGCAGCTCTGCTGCTTTCAACGCCAGGTTTAGGCCCCCCTTTATTGACGGCATGATGATGAGATTGTCGGTTAGGAATCCTCTCTCTTCTTTGTGAGAAACTTCATTGGCGTCTTCGCGACCGGTATCACCAGCTCTCAGGAAGCGCATCGCAGTTTCGGCTTCCGTAGATGTTCGAACTTGCCTGGAAGTGTCAGTGGTGTCGAAGTGTTGTTCGAGACGTGCAGTCACAGAACTGACCAAGAGGATGTTCATGGCGAGAACTATGATGCTTATCGAGAACGCGTTTCTTGTGGGCGACATCATTGAAACTTGGTGGTCAAAACTCGAAGCGTGTTATGTTAGACCAGGTGAAGTGTGCTTGGTTGTGTTGACTTTAGTTGCGAGGCGCAACGGCTTGAAATTTGAGAAGTGAGGTCTTTGTCTAGCAAGACCTGGCCTCACGGCTGCTAGGCCATACTACTGTTGATGATAGTCACGTCCCATGTCCAATCAATTGTATCACACTTTCAAGATTCAACTTAGAGCATCTTCATGTGTTAGTAAATATTACTAGTATTATCACACACGCGATCATTGTTTGCAATGCGTATTGTGGTGATTGCGTGAAGGATTTGATTTATATACGGGCGGAACGACCATGCCACAAGTTCAAACCGAATTTTCACTTAAATTCTCGTTTATCAAGCTAACTTTGGCAGCTTTAGGTCCTGATTATCTATTATTCCATTACGTAGTTTTAATATCGTTTACTCAATATTTTTTTGGAAAATTCCTAAAATCCACCATCGTTTCAAATCAATAAAATGCGAGGAAATATTTTAAAAAGTCTGGGGACTAAAGATTAAGAACTGGGGCTTAGCTAGACTGGGATAGCTATTTAAAATTTGCCTAATGTGACAGTGTTTTTAACTTATAAACATCGTAAACTATCGCATTTTGCTTAACCTACGCCTGGAATTATCTAGCTCAGCTCGCACCGCGTACATATACATGTACAACTAATTTAGTGAAAACACCATAATTTGATGTGGGCCACAGACCCTGTGGTATACTGCTACCCTAGTAAAATAGGCTGTTATCGAGTCCGACGATTGGCACGATGGCCGATTATATTGATCAGTTCAACTCAAAATTTGCCCACGATAACACCAACTTGCTCACAATATTAAAGAATGGTTTTCGTGAAGACAAGTTTGCCATCATGGCACATTCAGCGAGAACAGCGGATGATCCGATTACCGACTTGAACGTACATTGTTTCACGGTTCTCCCAAAGTTATTTAAGATTAACGATACCTAGTTGGCTACTGATGGGGTAGATAAATTCATTATAGCTGCGTACAAACCGATCAACTGTGATGGACTACTGATGTCCAACCTCGTACATCGTGTAGTTCCTAGGCGGTCTTCGGTCGATAGTTTAAAAGGTTTTCTATGTACCTATTTATAACTAGAATATGGTAAAGCGCCACGTCACAAGCAAATAAACACGGATAAACTTAGCTGGGCAACTTCAGCAAGGACAATGTCCTTTATAATAACGGTACCATCGTGACAAACGGATACACCGACGTGTACCCTACACGGGATATACACCGTACTACACCAACGGTGAGAGCACTATCAGGCACAATAGTATCGTTAGTACTAACTACTCGAGCTCGAGCTCGAGCTGGACAACTTCCATTTCGATATCGGCACGTTTGGACTCGACGTACTCGAACACTTCGAACATTGTGATGACCGTGACTGTGGGCACGACCTCTGTGGCACGCATTATCACGGTATCGGTGCTGACATCGGGTGCATACTCGGCGTGACTGCAGACTGCGTACAACAGTTAGTACACTCGATTCCAAGGCAACTTGGACTTTGTGCCACAACTTTGTGGCGACTCACTTATTGAGCTGTCGAACTTCACGGCAACCTACGTGATGGGCAAAAACCTCATCAACAACCTATGGGGTGTGTGGCTCAACGTCTGCATCTGGTGCGTTCGGGTCTTCTGCAACTGGCTCAACGCTCGACTTTGTACTCGGTTTCTAGGCTGAAGTTTGACAACTCGATGGTGATGAAGAACATCTGCACGCGGACCACCCGTAAGATGGCGTACGTCCACAAGTCGTACACACCGGAGCTGCAGTCGAGCTTCGACTCGAGTTGCTGAGCAGGACTGCCACGAGACGTTGGCCAGCTACAAGAACTCTACCTCGTGCGTGGCTCGTGTGGACGTTGTGTTAACACGATCAAGACTGGTGCCTGGGGATGCGTCTTCGACTCCGCATTCACCCCCAACGCCGACCAAGACCGAGGATGAGGCTACTCCGGCTCCAACGAAGACGGATAATGAGGAAACCCTAGCTCTAGTGAGGGCCAATTGAAGAAGAACCTGCCCCATGCTGCGCAATTGGTTAGTGTATAATCCAAATTCCAATAGAGCGACGACCACCTTTCAAACAACTGAACAAGTATGAGCTTATCAAGAGTAAACTGACTGAGCTCACGCTTTGCTTTCAAAGATAAATAAATTGATCACCTGCTCTAAGTAAGTGTTGACAATGGATGGAACGGACATTAGTTAGGTCGTTAGATTACTAAGTGACTACAATGTACCTCACCTTCAAAACAAAACAAAACCTGCTCTAAGTGCATTCAAGAATCCTCTGTAATTCATCAACTACGAACCTCGTTCTACAAAATCGTCAATAATCTTGTCTGCTGATACGGAATCAACTAATACAAGTTAGACGTGATTAAGTTCAGTTTGGCATACTTGGCCGGGACAACCTTGTTAATGTAGGATTTCTGGACTGTTTCGTGCTATTGACTTAGGGTGGCTGTCGTTTACTGCACCATCACTAACAATTGACAATATGGACATGGTCGACCCAAATCCATGCGGACGATAAAACAGAGAACTGTCCTGTACTGCTCTGCATTTACACATCGTTGTTCCATAACCAATGTTGTTTGGCGAATGAACCCATAACGCACAGCGGAAATATGTTTTAAAGATAAATAGACAGCGTTGAACGGAAGTTATTAGCCCAATTGAAACGATTAGATTAACTGACTACATAGAGCTTGTTTCGAATCTTGGTTTGCAAGGCTGCGCCTTCCTCCTTTGTGATCATCTTGGCAGTTGGAGGTGAGGGATTACGTGGATGCTGGATCAGGCCGTCGCCACCAAAGCGATGAATCACTTGGATATGGGCACCTGACCAGCTGGTGCTCCATTGTTCTGGTCGTTGTTAAACCCATCGGCCCCAGTTGCTCCGACATAACGTTTGTTGGATCTGTCAAATATACCAATGGCGTAAGATACTGTTTGTTTTCATTTTGATATCCTTGTAGTTAGTTTGCACAGTGTGTAAATCTCAGGGTGCACGAAACCCGAACAACAAGATCAATTAAATCTCAAATTGAAGTGGCCATTTTCCATTTCCTTCAATTATGCCAGTAGTCTAGATGGCGGCTTTACACAGGTTCCAGAAGGCAGTGTAGGCATCCAACAGCATATTTGCCGGCTCCCGGTATTCAACTATCTCGGCTTTCGACATTGTTTTTAAATTTTCCGCCATCTCGGTCGCCATATCTTTTGGCGTCACTTTGCGAGCCGCGAAGACCTTGAAAACCTCAGTGTTGTGGTCAACAATAAGCTTATGGGTGCCCCGTACACTGCTTAAATCAGCGGCCAAATCATCAAGAAATTTCGTTGGAGCGTTCTTAATGATATCAAACAAACCACGCTTTTCATCGTCTTCAGTGTCATAGTTCTCGTCTTCTCCCGACCCATCACCAGCCTCCTCAATTGCCTTGCTAGCTCTCAGGAACCGATTCATGACACCATTACCAAGAGTGGCTGAAGTTTTTTGCTCCACGTCACTGACAACAGCGATAACATCGAAGCTTACAGAAATAACGGTCACAACTGTGAGCAGAATGTGACTTATGCGCATGATTGACTGAATGGTTGGAAAGGGGCCAAACGGTTTGAGGGTAAATTGCGAATTGTTTCCGATCTGGGCTACAACTGTTATACCCCGAGCGTGGACAAGTAGAGTCGGTCTGTCTTCATCGACAGATCTTACGTCGAATCAAACCAACTAGTTTATGAACCAGACATTTATCATCAAAAACAAGGTATCAATTAAGTGAACAATTGTGGGCTGAAATAAGTGTATTTCCTACTGAGAAATAGACCAACCAGGACCCACTTGCCTCTTGTTTAACGGAATCAAACGTCTCCTATACGTGGCCTAGATTTGCCCACTCGACCATATTTAACGGTACTTATAATAGTCAACAGCAGAAAAACGATTATCGTTGGAAAGCCAATTCAGCCTCTCTTACTTTGTTTCAAACAACATGCAACAACAAAGTCCATCCATGTAGTCAAATCATGTACGACAGGTAAATGATGGATGGAAATGCTTACTACTGCCTATCACGGATAGTAATCCATCGTAATCTCTGCAGGTAACGAAAAGCGGAGCAGACGTATCCCAATAATGTAGAATCGTAAAACCTATGATTGTGACCTATCAGGCAATACGTCAGTACCTCTCCTGTGAGGCAGGAGGTATGGAGTACTCATGAGGGAGGGGGAACAATCCCATGTTTCACAGTCCTCATACAAGACTTGCCGTCAATGACGCACTTTACTCGAGAGCTTTAGCTTCTGGAATAAATATTTTTTAGAATATGGTTTGTCAGAAAACGCCAAAAAAACATATATTCCATATTGCGCCTTCCAAACCCCTCCGACCCCACCAATGGCAGCGCATCAAAGTTAAATCCCAACCACTTCATATTTGAAAATTTGAGTTTTGCACATATATATTAAAAATTCGTTGCCTGTGGATTTGTTGTCGCTGGCGGATTTGATTTGCTGGAATCAGTAGGGTTTTGGTACCACGGACAAAAAGTCGCAGTGTGTGCACGCCACATTCCATACAAACTTCTGTGCACCACCGAATAGCATTAAATCATAAACTACTAAAATGCCTAAAAAGACACTAAACCGATATTTGAAATGAACCAATTAGGGTAGACTTTTTTAACCCAATCGTGGTACAAAGAAGTATTCTGCTTCCTTTAATTGTTTTTCCCAATGTTGGTACTAAAAACGTCAAGAAAAGGTAGCATCATGCTTCCTTTTCTTAATTTTGACTTTTTTGCCAATCATATGCAAGTGTATTGAGGTGTAGGTGTTGCTACTTGTGTATTTATGCACAACTAGTGAAACTATAATGTGAATTTTGCAAAAACGCGCACTTGCTTTACACGCATTATCGTCACTATTAATATTGCATTAGGAAGCTGGGAACAGATCCCAATGTAAATCCTGTCGAGAGTGGACAGGGCTGTATTTATATAGAGATTCTCCCTTCCAGATACTAAAACTACGATACTTTCGTATCAATCGATCTGGTGGTCATGCGCACTGACTTTTTGGACGGAGAGGACAAGCAGCTCGTTGCGCTTGCTTTGGAATACGCGAATACGGGAAAGCGCATCGCCTGGAATGACCTTGCAGGCAGGGTGAGGAGGAAGCGTCAACCGCAGGAACTGGAGCAGAGGCTTCGCACACTGAAGACCACGTACGACAAGGACATCATACGTTTTCCTCCGTGCTTACTTTCCCAAGGTTGAGAAGAGAGACATTCCGCCGGTCACGCCTCCTGGATTGACTCCCCTACAGTCTGTTCAAGCTGAAACGGCCATCCAAGATATCTATCACTATGTCTCTGCAACTGACGTTCGCCAGCAAGCTGGAAAGATCGACGAGAACTCGGGCGAGGTGATGCCTGCTGCTGTATCACGTATCATTCGCATGTTTGGAGAAGTAATGCAGGGGGATATATTTCTAGATGGGGTGCAGGGTTTGGTCACGTAGTTGCACAAGTTGCGCTCCAGACAAAAGCTCGTAGGCGCTTAGGCATTGAGAAGCGCAGAGAAGTGGTTGAGGCTGGATCCAGGTGTGTACAGGCACAGGTACCTCGCCTTGCTCATCTGCGGAAGGTACTTGTTCTCGTCGGGGATGTTCTCGATATTCCACTCTCAACGCGAGCTCCATTCGATGCAGCTACAATCGTTTTTCTGAACGACTTACTTTTCACCGAAGAGGCGAAGCGAGTTATCCAGCAGAAGCTCAGTCATATGCCGAAAGGAAGATTGGTAGTATCGACGTCGCTCTATTGCCCTCGCCATAGAAGTTCGTACAAGAGAAGGTTTTGTGGGAAGTGGAAACAAGTGGAGACAAGTTATGGTCGTTGTAGCTGGAAGTCGCAGCCCATTCCGCTCTACCTATACGTAGTGAACAACGAAGTCGAAGACCTAGGGAGTGAAAACTTGTGAGAGAATAATGGAGGCGGGTACTATAATAACATACCAAAATTTATCCGACCGCCGACCTTTTCTGACGCACACTAGTAGTTTGTATGAATACAAAACTCAAGTTACCTCCTAGGAAATGCTGAAATGAGTATGGTTGTACAAATTGTACATAGTTCCGTAAAAACTCGAAAAAAAGTAAATACGCAGGTACGAATGACTGGCTTCGGCGACGCAAAACTCGCCGTCGCGTGTCAGTTGCCGAGTGACCGCCCAGGAGGGTGTATTGAGGGGGTCGTGCCGAACACGGTGCGGCTAGCAGGGTTGTCGCCCGCCACGAAGAACTGTGGCGGTGTTAATTCCCCCTCGGACCTCCAACGAGTATACCCCTGTCTTGAGCTGTACTAACCCCCACCTCAGTAGCTCAGTGGTAGAGCACCCAGAAGGGAAAGTCGTTGGGTTCGAACCCCACCTGAGGTATCTCTTATGTTTGTGTGTGTGGGTGGAAGAAGCAGGGTGAGTGAGAACAAGGGAGGGAAGAGCGTGGCGATGCGTGTGTATGGGCATCAGCGCGTGTTCGGTGTTAAAGTTGACCTGG
>NBNE01000925.1:0-15940 GCA_002215365.1 Phytophthora megakarya | reverse complement strand
ACAGTGATGATGAAACGGTGTAGAGCCAGTGATGTTTTAGGTTTCCGTTGGTAATCCCAGCCATACATGTACGATACGTACATGTACTGGTATTCAGATAAATTGATTCCTGCGTACCAGGTGTGGTAAACCCAATGGTCTGCCACCACTGGTGTCCACGATGTTTATGCGGTGTTTTGCAAAACAAACTGTTATGCAACCCCAAATTACGTTGGACATCGGTTAAGAATGTCTACGTATCAAGTTGATAAGAGAACGCTTATCCAATACAATTGTCAAAGCGCTTCGAGCAGAATTTCACTCGTACGACTTGTTTTCTCATCAGAAATCACAAATTCACAACATGCTATTATAGAAGAGAACGTTCTCGTAAGGGCTTGGTCGCATCAGTTCTTCTGGTGGAAAACTGCGGAATGATAATGAAAAGTACTAGTACATCACTAGACAATGACTGCCAGACACAGTTTTATATCGTCCAAAAATGAGGATTGTCACCGGTATGCGAGGGTCGCCGGTATGCGAGACGTGAGAAGAAGGACCTGCTTTGCTTAGTGCACGAGATATTCGTGTGCACTATTTGCTGTGGGTGACGTCTGATTGCCGTCTAAAATTGAGCTCATTCCATCAAACACGCAAATTGTAGGAAGGTCACTAATTCCTACATTTTGAAGGTTTTTTACTAAGTTCAATTGTTTTTTGGTGGCCGTTCAGTACGTTGTAGTACTGGACGTGAAGAGTGAGAAACATTTTAAGACAGTCAAACAAGCCGTGTGTTGCATGCTTAATAATGCTAAAGCTGTCTACGAACTGTAAAGAAAACCAAGTATATCGAAGTAGTAGAGGAATAAATAAGGACACATGACATGTGTAGTAGATATTGTTGCTTATGTACTGGTAAATGTTCGTAATCAACTCCGGCATCAGCAACTGTGGGAAATGGTTCGTATTACGAACTTCGTAAACAACTATTGTATTAAAATACAAAATTCTTTCGAAGCGCGATGAAAAAAATTGTAAAAAAACACATTCATGTAGTGGCTCAAACAATACATGTAAGCAGACCTATGAAGATATATATTGCTCAACATTTTTGGCTTGAATTACCCCCCCAGACCAGATGCTGCATTATGCAGCTTAGATTTGAAGGCTTAAACTGAATATATTCAGTTTAAGCAAAATTAGACTTGGAATTTGTATTGGTGTACTTTCCCCCGTCCTCCCAGTATACAAACGCCAAGATAAAAATGCTAATTTTCTGTACCCTGCTTGAAGTGTGCATCGACCAGTGTTTGTCTAAATTCTAGATATGGTTTTTGGCAGGCATCTGTGCAACTGCATCTGATTAGTATTATTTCATAAAGTTTACACCCAACGAGTGGGAAACTTCAAAACCTCGCCCGCCTCTTCAAAATCCCGCTCATTCGAGAATTTGCGGGGCCGGAGCACAAGTGAGGCTGCGCGGCGAGATGGCGGGTCCTGCGCGTAACGTTCCCGTGCCGGACAGCGAGGTGTCAGCGACCGATCTGTCTTTTAAGTCGGTGTGGAAGGAGCTACGAGGCAAGGGGTGGACGCGCAAGCCGCCGCCGCGAAGCAGCCTGGACGATCGCTACTTCTATATTCGGCCGGGCCGTAGCACAAAAGGCACCGAGGGAGTCGATTTCGTCCGCGGCGAGGACGTTGTACTGGAGTTCTACGCTAGCCGTACGTTTTTCAGAAACATTGTGTATTGATATTATCTAATCCTACATCGTATTCTACGCAGTTCTAGTCGGGCGCGGACCAAAGCTGCTCCAACTACTGCGGCACCTGTTACTAATACGCACAATTTAGCTGCGCGTATCGCAGAGCTTGGGAACGCACAACTTGCTTCCGCTGCTGAAGTCGTGCGTCAAACCTACGCCGCTGACATTGAACGTGCAGAAGCGCGCGCTCGAGCGAGCAGGTCCGACCTGCCAAGTGTAGGGGCTCAAGGCCAAGTTGCGATGACTCAAGTTACTGAAACTCAAACCGCCACGACCCAAGTTGCTGAAAACCAAGCCATCGTCATGAGTCAACAAAAAGAAGTTGAAGCTACAACTGTTGCTCAAGCGGCATCAACCCCTGAACTTACTCCTCGTCACCCAACAAACCGTGCGAAGGGTAAGCGGCCGGCAAGGCGGTCGCTGGTGCGAAGTTCCAGCCCGCTGATGATTTCTCCGCCTCGCTCATTACGTCCGGCGTCCCGTGAGTGGTCCAGACGGCACCTCACGTTCAATATTCTGATCACGAGTCCGTGGAGTTGCTGTACTTGCGGAGTGGTCATGACGAAGGTATGCTGTCCACTATACTGCATCTTATGCTGTCTGATGAGCCGAATATTATGCTGAATATTGTACTGAATAATATACTGACTTGTATTGTGAATATTACCATGCCTGGGTAGATGACGATCAAGTCGAAGCTCAAGTGATTACACGAAGCAACGAGCTGTTAGCTGACGACAACCGCGACCATTTGAACGTCGCGGTGGACGGTGAGAGTGAATTTGGAGCAATTGAGTCTAGAGATGAAGCTGAAAAAGACGACGTTGAAACTGGTGAATATGTTTCTGAAAACGACGCGGATGGTGAATGCTTACCTGAAGATGTCAATGATGATCCGGATGAGACGGGGCGGAGGTCGACGCTGAAGTTCTCTTCGCAGAGAACTTTTTGAATAAGTTTGGAGGTGTGGATGCAGTATTGGCTGGGAATCTGAATAATGAAGTCCTGCGAAATATGTCAGACGTTGAGGATGACGTTGAGGAGGCTGATGTCGATGAGTATATACAGCAGCCGTATGAACCTGTTGACAATTCTTCCATCTATCCTTGGTTACGCCAACGCTACTCGGGACCGTCAGCTGAAGCCCTACGACATGAAGACTCACCTATTGGGCTATTCTTCTACATGATGCCGGTCGTTTTGTGGCAGCATATCGCTGCTTCCTCCAACGAATACCATCGAGGAATGCTGCCGCTACGCTATGAAGAAGCATATCGACGCTACCGGAAGAAGTACTTCGCCAGTAAGAGGAGTCGTGACCAACCCGAGTTGCCACGAAAAACCCGACGCGATATCCAAAACGAGATGGCAGCGAAGAAACCCATCATGCCACACGAGCTGTGCCGATTTGTTGGGCTACTCGTGGCGAGAACTATTGCACCCAACCGTGAAAAGTTGGCTAATCATTGGAAGACAGCAGACGTGGGCGCCATCTCGCGTGGATGCTTCGATTCTGTTCTCTCCCGTGACCGCTTCCTGGAGATTTCTCGTAACCTACACTTCAACTCAAACAAGAACCCGAGAGCACAGACGGATCGCGCCTGGAAGATACGCAAGGTTGTCGAGGTATTACAACGTACCTTTGCCCGAGGATACGTCGCGCCGTCAGAGTTATCGTTTGACGAAGCTGTGTTGCCAAGCCGGTCGTCGTTCAACAAGATGCGGGTGTATATGAAGGACAAGCCCCACAAGTGGGGCACGAAGCTTTTCATACTATGCAGTACAGTCACGGCGTACTGCATTCGGTACGTTTTTGGCTATGTCGTTTACATACGCTGTATTATGCTGTTTATAGTTACAGAGGCTTGTTCGTCTAAACTGAATATCAACAGCTTTGAAGTCTACTGCGGAAAGAAACAACAACACAAGACGGACATGAAGTCAGGACCAGCAGAGGTCGTCCGGAACTTGTTAGAAGTGTTTGGTCCAGAAGCTCGAAAGGACGGAATGAGGCTGATTGTGATTGATCGCTTCTACACATCCGTTGCGTTAGAAATTCAGCTTCTGCTAATGGGGTTCTACTGTGTTGGCACGATAATGACGAACCGGTTGGGCTACTGCAAAGACGTCATCGAAAAAAAGAAGACTCGCCCAGCAAATATCTCGCGAGGCTCGTTCAAACTGGCCAGGTCGAAGATGGTGTCGTGCATGGCTGCTATTAGTTGGTGGGACTCCCGCCCAGTACACTGGTGGCAGCCTCGCTCTGGATCGAGTAGTGCGGCAGGACGGAACTACACATACTGAAGTTCCGTGCCCCCGAGTCATCGAAGACTATCACACCTTCATGGGTGGCGTGGACGTCCATGACCAGCTGAGATTGCAGCGCTACTCACTGCGGCGAGCTCTCAGATTTCGGAAGTACTACAAGTCGCTCGTGCTAGTCCTCATCGACTTAGCTATTGTAAATGGCTACATCATCCATAAAGCGTATCACAAGAACATGGAGTCACGCCCCCTCACACACGTGAAGTACATGATCAAGCTGCATCTCCAACTAATTCAGCTCCAAGCGTCAGACATGTATGAATGGAACGCATTTGGAGCCCAACTTCCTGAACCTGAGCCAACCTACGTACCTCTTCCTGTTGGTGCTGACGAGAGCTCCGAGCACGCTGCGCGTCAAGTGGATGAATGGTGGAACGCAGATACTCAGGCGAAGAGACGACAGCGCTCGTGCAAGGTATGCTCTGTGCTGCGTACCGAAAAGCACCGGGCTGCTACCACTACCTACTACTGCAGCACCTGCAGCGACGCCGGTCCGATCTACTTGTGCATGCGCGCGCGCCGCAAAGTCCGTGAAGTAGCTATGACTTGCTGGGATATTTGGCATAAGGAGTGGTCCAACGGAAAGATGATTCCTGTGGACAATGGAAGAGCAATCCGAGTGCGTCGCATGCCGCGTCCAGACACGCCGAGGACTCCCACAACGCCTGGAACACCAATCACCTCAGCTTCGAACAAGAGACGCCGCACGAGCCAGTGAGCACATACCTCATTGTAAGCTGTTGGCTATGCTGAATATATGCTGGATTGCGTTGATTGTGCTTGTTCATGACTGGTTATATATAAACGTGTCTATCAAAAACAGCTTGACCTTCAGACTGGTTTGCCTGCATGTACGCAAACCCATCCTAGTGTGCATCTTGCCCCCATGTTTCCGCGCTGAAGCCGGCCCTGTCAAGTGACTGCAGGCCTGTCTGAACGCCCGGAAATATCGTTTCAGCTGATTACTCGTCTGGATATATTTTTATCACTTGAAAATTGTATGAAACATAGAACACACTTAGACTCACCCGCAGCTTGCAAAATCGCTAGGGGTGACCACCCATCTTAGTGTTTACGTTTTTGTATGGGAAGTTTGTAATTCAGAATTTTCGAAAATGAGGACTTGTTGGGATCCGTTTCTGTTCTGCGGGTGTCCTGTCAATTTCCGTGATACGTAGCATTATTCAGTTTCTCCATGCTGATTTTAGAGACACATGCAGCCTATATGCTAGATTAGCACACCTCTGTACTTACTTATCCTCTATCCTAGCACCCCTAAACAATTTTTTATATTGAAACAAGTCTAATTACGCTGCATATGCACTTTAAGTGCGCCAAGCGGCTCCCGGTTTGAAGGGGTTAAGGACCAAAAACTCGTTTAAGTACGATGAACTTCCCTACAGTTTGTTCTA
Source organism: Phytophthora megakarya (assembly GCA_002215365.1). Classification (NCBI taxonomy): domain Eukaryota; phylum Oomycota; class Peronosporomycetes; order Peronosporales; family Peronosporaceae; genus Phytophthora; species Phytophthora megakarya. The sequence continues at coordinate 10,461 of NBNE01000925.1, read as the reverse complement.
TCAGGTATCATTTTTAGGACTTCTTGCATATGCCGTATTAAGTATCAACTCGAGTTTACTAAACGTAATTTATGTATCGAACATATATTGTACATACTAACAAGGTTACGGTACTTGACTATGAAGCAGGTCAAACCGGAAAATACCTTCTAGAGATAATGAAGTCAGAGTAGTACGTCGATCACCCAATTCTCACTTCACGAAAGATGGAAAAGTCGGGCTTCGCAGAAGCTGCGTTAGCGACAATCCACAGCAAAACTGGCGTAGGTTCGCATAATTTCCCGACATCACATTTTGCAAGGCATCCTTCGTTGAAGATGACGTCGTACGTTTCCTCTGAGTACCACCTCAATATTTCCTTCGAGATCACTATTAGAGAACGGTAGGATCTTTGATTCTGGCTCTCAGAAAGCATATATCGAGCATTTACGTTTTTCTGGACTTAAAACCCTCGTTTTTACCGACTCACTAAGTCCTTAATACTCGCTCCATTTGACTGATGACAGTCTTATTGTGTTCAACGTAATAGTTAGATTTGTATCTTTGACAGTTCTGGGTCAGATTTTTTTTACGTCGACAGTCGTTTCGCGTTCAAAGTATTGACAGAACTGAAATTGTACACACGACACAGCGCCAATGACGTCTTTACCAACGACTAATAGACCATATTGCAGGGCATGAGTGGTATGGAACGGTGTTTATGCGAGAGAGGGGTTCTTGGAGACACTTGGGTTGAGCTACATCGTAGACTAGGATACAGTTTGTTCTACTGTCCCGAACTGTGACGAGGCATCAGGATGCCAGGGGTCAAGTCTTTGGCTCTGGCCCCGCGGGTGTGAATCCAAGCGACAAGATGGCTACAGTAAACTGTGGCGATGAGGATTGCAATTTTGAGAGGTGGATGGATAAGAGAGTGAAGTCACGTGCTGATTGGTGGAGGACGATGAATTCAGAGCTGGCGTCTGCGTGATACATGAAAAAACGGTTGTGGATGGAAATGGAGCTAGCCGGTGTGTGGTCAATGAAGGGACCATCGGTTCAGAAGTGGTCCTCTAGGGTGAACGGTCATCCAGGATTCAGAACCACTCAGGATGAAGTAAGCCACTCAGTCTGAGCCGACGATGCCCAGACGACAGGTGAACCAGGAAGGTAGAGTAGCGCCCCGATGAACGTATCTCGGATAACCACCTGTCCTGACTTGAGCCACCCTGGTGGTACAGCTACCAACCCCAACAGTGAACAAGCCAGCAAGTGTTCCGATAGTACTACCAAGTGATGTATGATGACAGGCAACCAGGCTTAACCCCAATGTAAAAAACATCCAGGATCGAAGGGAGTTTGCCCTGGATGACCAAGTGCAGACATGAATGAATATCGTCGGTGGAGTGATTACAAGACTCCGGACATCTCGACCATCCAGGATGAGGCTGCCCAAGATGTGGACATTCAGGATTAAGGTCCGTATAATCCAGTTCATCACGACATGCCGATATCAACTGACTCGCAAAATCTGCGGGAATCGTCAAGATGTTACGTGTGTACCCGTGGGTTAACTTCCCCATAATGAAGTCATGAGATCAGGATTTGCGAACACCGTCATCATTGATGTGTGTACAAGGGAACTAAGAAGACGACCAAAGGAAGACAGAAGACTGTAAGACGTTAATATTTAAATAGAGTACAATTTGCTGTGGAAGGATTAAGTGAAAACAAGCTGCCTTACTGATCGTGTTGAGGATCCTGACGTGTTTTGATTAGAGGAAAATTCCCAGCTATTCATTCCAACTAAATTGGTCTAGGGTTGCGCCAGAAATTGTGGACTATGACTATGGATATTTGTTGATGATCTATGTGGAGAATCACGATGGATACATTTCCGGTATCCAAAAGATGGGTACACGAAAGAGGATGGATTGACGGAAAGGAAAGTGATATGAATACATCAAGGTGCATGTGAAGTGAGGGTAATACTGGACTATCCCTATGCGGTTGAGTGGCGATCGATGTCTAGAAGTGACTTTTGGATATTGGGCATCGTAAACAATTGATGTGTGGATATGAGCTGGGAGTTCGAAGCTCTGACTATAGTTCAGCCTATACGTTGACGACTGGCCAGTGCGACCGACCGGATATGTTATGCTCTTGAAGATTTGAAACGGTTGGATGATTGCAATCGTCGACCTATATTAAGACCAAGTTTGTTTTGCATGCGTTACGACTATCAGAAAATATTGACAGAGAGACTTATATTTTAACAGAGAATTCGTTTTGCCACCTAAAGCACAAGCACATTCAGACCGTCTTTGTTTGTAAGCGGTAGTGCTTGCGGAGATGCAAGGAGTAAACTTTCGGGCAGCGTACCCGAGTGACCCCAAGTGGAGTCTTATGTGGGAGCGTATCGACAGAGAACCAGGTCATCACGTCGTCTTTGCGTAAGTTATCAAGCCCATTTCGGTTAGTGATTGGGCGACGCGCGCTCGAGGTGATCCGCTGATTTCATATTCTAGTTGGTTGTCTGGATAGACTTCCCTTTCATATGAGCTGCTTGTCTGAGGTTATAGTAATCACCCCTGACACGATTGATTAGATTACTGTGTGGAAGGTTAGGTCTGTCCTGAAGCTACTTTGTTGTAAGTGGTTATCTGGATAGACACTTGTGGATATTTGGTGGTGAAGTGTATTTGTCTTTCCAGAAGTGGTTATATACTACTTTGTGGGGAGTGGTGCGCGTATTGTTTGAGAGAGAAGGCCCAGTAGAGGTTGACCAGTACCTCTCTAGAATCCAAGCGAGACTGGTGAGTGACCGACCCTTACACGGTCCAAAAGAATAAGTAAGGGCTACATATGAGTATATTTGTATAATTCTCTGTATTGTTGTATTATCTCTCTGGGAAGGTCTTCTTCATAGTCTGCTTCCAGTCGCTGCCACGTCGTTTAAAGGTAACGTCTGTGACAGTTCCCTGTTGTACTGGGTCATCCAAAAGTCAGCTTTTATCAACTCGGTGAAGCAACACGAGTTCACTTCCTCTTTTGCATCAGACCCCGAACGCGAGTCTAGAACATAGGCAATTAGTATAGATGAATAACTGAGTAAATACACTATAGTGAGCTACCTATTAGTGTTGTCTAAGATTTCATTTTAACAGCAACGCCGGCTACGGATTGACTGTAAACTCTCACTGCTAAAATCCCGAGCAAATTGGAGCAGAGAATGGTATATAAAATAAAAAATTGAATTGGCTCTCGAAAACCAAATAATAGGTTATTGCAATACGCTGTGCAATCATAAATATCAATATATAATAGGGTCTGAAATGGGTCATTCACGAACTAAGTTTAATAAAACCGATCGCACAAAATTTGACGTCGAAGTCCGAAATGATGCCGAAATCACGATAAATGGGAGCATGTTGTTGCTAGCACGACTTAAGAATAATTACCATATACACAAATGGTGTTTTTGTAGCGGCACGATGGAAATATGGTTTTCCGGAAGACTAGCCTCATCGATGTGCTGCTGTACAAGCACCACCTGCTCAGGGTTGTCGCCATCCGCGAGTGAAACGGATAACGACAAGTTGCCGCTCAACATCAACTTCAAAGAGCAGCACTTGGTTCAACTTGAGGACGCATCGCAAGCACAACAAGCACGGGTAGTTTCCTCACTTTCTAATTTGCAAGATCAAGTCAAGGTACCATCCATCAAAAACAAAATACAAGTTTTCTAGCACGGCCAGCATGCCTGCTCAAGTCATCCTACTGTTTCCCGAGGACGTCCCTCAAGAAGTGAACCGTCAACTGTCGGCACCAACCTACGCCGAAATTGCCGACTCGGAGCCAGAACGGGTGTGCATCGGCACTCTCGAACACCGAACGAGACCTCGCAATCGACGTTGGAGGCCTGACTGACTCGCCCAACCGCGTTTCGACACCTAATTGTGGGCGGCTGAGCTATCGACAGGTGGTGCAGGGAGCCTCCTTTGGAGAGCGATGGTATTTCAAGGAAAAAGTGGGCCGACTTACGGCCAGGTCATCGCATACAAGGGATATTGACGGTGGCGGTTCGCTCGATGTCAGGGGTCACCTCTGCCACAGTCAGCACCGTTGACGAGATTGCACAAGTCTGCTGTTCAAGGCAAACCTCGCCAGTCGTGCCCGAGCGGATGTGGATAGCGCCCATGAGTTGATCCTTGATCGTCTCCTAGGCCAACACGGAACGACTGCAGCGGGTTCAGTGCGCCAGCTTCTAGCCGGCATTGTGTCAATCGCAGCGCTCCCGCGTCGGTCTGACAGAATTATATGGCGGTGCCCACGTACGGGGTCGGATAAGACATGCGCGATAGGGCATGTGGTAAACTACGGGTATTACCGTGACGGAGAAAGCACACCTCCGCCATCGGTACGCCTAGGTGTAAACTTCTGCAATGAACCGGTGAGTTCATCACAAAGGCGCGAAGAGCATCAGGAAATTCCGTCGGGATCCAGTGCAAACACCACTGATCGCGTTCCTCTAGCAGAGCTGCTCGACACGCTTGATCAGGCTGCGGATACGCAGTATCCGGATACGGAGCGCAGCCAACTCCTGGACCGTGGGGAGGCCTACCGTGCACCTGGTGTCGAGACGTTTGCGAGACCAATTATGTCAGACACGACAGCAAGCGATGGCACCGCTTCATCCACCCCGTTGCGTATTATGTCGGTTCTCTCAAATTACCCCTGGCCCACCGAAAACGTACGCAACACAACTGCAACAACTTACTCCGGAACGGAAGCCACCTCGCCTGCAAGCTATTTCGGACTCAATCCCGGGGATTGCGCTACAAGGACGGAGTTGTTCGCCAGCACAACTTCCGCCCGTCTTAACGGCACAATGCGGTGCACGAGGCAATCACGGCTAGCGAGCAAATAGGTATGTCACCTGCACTGTTCGTGGAGCATGCCAGGTCGTCCCATGCAACCAAGTTCCTGCCTCATCCTGCTATACTCAGTCGACTATACGATTTTCAATTTGGCGTATTTGGACTTTCAGTCCTCCACTTTCGTCGTTTCGATCTCACCGCTAAGCTTGACCACGCTGGGTCAAACTCTGTAAATCTCAGTAATTTTGCGGTGAAAGTAGCACTTCCAAGCTTACCGAGCTACCCAAGCCACGATAGCTTGTGAAACTCGCTAAGTATTCTCGGGGCGTATGCGGAGGAATTCTTTGATGCACCCACGCGACGTCTTCTTACTACGGCAAATTCGTTTGCGGAAGAACTGAACGACTACGCGCCGCGGACCCCTGCAGAAGTAAAGGCGATTGCCTTCTGGTTTAGCAACGTGCTTGGGGCCTATCGACGGGCTATGGAGTTTGTCATTAGCCATGGTACGTCGACACAGTCAGAGCTCACGGGCAGATTCTGCATGCAGGATGCAAAACTCAATGAAATGCTTTTGAAACCCTCAAGAGAGCGTAACCATGGAGCACGAAATGGTAAGAGAGAATTCCACGAGCTTCAGCTGGACGCGCCAGACCTACGTCAGTACCGAGCCAACCGTCCGAATGGCCATCAACTCTCACGACGCCAAGTCCCACTCAACGGCAAGCGGCTCGGCCTTCGGTTCATATCCGAAAAAGACAGCCCGTCGAAGATACCAGAACACTGCACGTACAGGTTTCTTGGGTACTTAATCCCAAAGACACTAGATACATTATTTCGAGAGTACGTGGTGGAGAAATACGGCGGCCTCAGCTCCGAAATGAGCGATCAAGTCTGAAAAGTGCGGTGTGCCTGGACACCAGCATTTAGAATAAACTTCGCCGCTGTTAAAGCAGTTCAAGATCGCTTAGAAGCACTGCTGCGTGAGGACGAGTCCACGATCGTGACACACCGAGTGTCCGTTTTTAAGAAGCCTGGTGTCCCATTTCCCAAGTTGCCAGCATCGTCAATCACAGCTCAAAAGCGACCAAGCTTTCTCATCAACACGTCCCTTCAATCCGGGATATCCGAAGTGTTGTGCAGACTGCAACTATCTCTACGTGATACGATCTGACTTTGGAGGGGTCAATGCGAAGAAAGTCCCTGGCCAAATAAAGCACTTCGAGGCGATCACCTGTCGTGGCTACTACATGGGTTTTCCCTGCTACCACTTCTTCTGAATATGATTTCAAATGAAGTCACGCATGACTTTCTGCCTCTAAAGGCACAAAACCAGGATATTTCGATAGCCAACCACAACTCGGCACGACGTGAAGCAGTGCACTACGACGAAGTATACACGAAAAAGGTTAAAATGCGGGGACATACCTAGTTGTGGACGCGGAGGCTGTTGCAGTATGTAAGGAGGTCCATGTCAACCCGTTCAGGTGCGTCCCACAAGTCGACGCAGATCCTATTATCGAAGCGAGAGTTATCCATGATCTCTATTATCTGGTAGGACAATCAGTCAACAGCTCTTCAAACCCAAACACTCTACTACCACTGCAATTTGAGCCCGTTCACAAACTTGCGCGGCGGATCGAAGTCCTGAAGAATCTTAGTCCTACAAGCCGAGAAAAACTCAAACGCGGAGATGTCAAGTCAGCCTTTCGAAATGTCTACAGCAACACCGAAGCTTGCGGCCGATTCACAGGGCAAGTTCCTGATGAAGGCGCTATAGTAATCAACCTTGCACTCCCTTTTGGATGGACGGTGTCCCCGGTCCATTATGATGTATTTGGCGCCTCCATTACACACCTCGTGAAAAATGAAAGTTCAGCCAGTCCAGACCCGAGGACTCCGAGGCATTCTTCTGTTATAAACGGTTGACGAACATATTCTATGAGAAAGACCGGTAGAAACCGACTGTAACTATGTGAAACAGCGCTTCGTCTGGCAATGTTGACGACTCTCTGTCCTCCCTCCATCAACGAGAAAAAGTTCTCGAGATGGCCTACCCGGATTCGGGCACGGGGATTGGACTGGGACACTGAACTGCGCTGTGTGTCGATGCCTGAGGAGAAGGTCACGACGGCGTTACTTCGTGTACAAGCCATGTTCAGGCGTAAATCGGCGACGCGGACACAGCTGGGCAAACTATTGGGTGGGATCTCTAAGTCATGTGTGTTCGTGTGTTCACTCGGCAAAACACTGTTCCAACGTATTGCATCTCTCCATCGACGTGCACCTCATTGGGGATCGGTCGCAGTGCACGAAGGTGCTATTCTTGATTTGCAGTGGTTTCACCATGTTCTAAGATATGGTTAGCTTCGCAGTGTCCCTCTCAAGTTTTTTCGAGAGTTCCCGGCTTCGGACGTGCATTTGTATATGGATGCCAGCGAGGCAGGCCTCTGTGTAATCCATCCAGCACGACGCGAATATATTCGCCTAACGTTTGACGAACTCGAACGACGTCTTATTCTACAAGGCCGATTCTCGATCAATATCAGGGAACAACTGTGTGCTGTACTGACCATCCTGTGCTGGGGCCGCTACTGGAATTGCCGCGTTTCCGTGGAAGTGATGCACGTACGCTGCTGGATTGATAATCGATCAGCAGTAGCCTGGTTCAATAATCTCAACAGCCGGGATCCTCTGGCGCAAGAGCTGAACCGAGTGCTGGGCGCCATCGAAGCACAATGGGCTTTACATGTGTCCGCTAAGTAGTTACCCGGTGTAGTCAACACGATTGCAGATTTGGGATCTCGTGCATCGGACGGACCCCGACTAACAAATAGGCGATCACTAACAAAAGCTTGGTTGCAGGTACCAATCTCCAACGCTATACGTAAGATCTACTCTGCGAGATGGTCCGCCTTCCGCAATGCTCCTTCGATGAATCATCCAGTTACCAGTACCAAGGAGCCTGACAGCAGTGGGAAATATTTTGTGCGCGCCTCAGAGTGTCAAGGTGACTTCCACAACACGACGCAGAAACTGAATCCTTATTACTGGTTATCTTCGCCATTAACTACTGGACCGGAGGAAATCAATACAGCAGAGCTTCTGCAAGCACCATTCAATCTAAACTATGCCATATCAGCTGGTATCATCGGGCATTTGCCGGATTCGAGCTTCGCCTTCGACCAAACCACACACCCGCCATTGCGGGAATGCATCGGACGAGCCCAGCAACGAGACGACGAGGAGCCACCACGAGATCAATGCTGCAATGGATTATCAACCACGGTGATTTCCAAGAATCCCAGCACCGCGTTCTCGCAGGGGCTGCGCTACTGGGCTATTTTTTGTACTCCGAAGCACAGAATACCTAGCAGTTAAAGACCGAAGATGGGTCTACACCCTGCAAGTGGGCGACCTGAACTTCTGAGACGAACTCGGGTGTCAATTAACAAGCCCACTGAGAGCCGTAAGCGTGGAAATCACACTACAAGGACAGAAGAATGACCAACAAGGACTCGGAACGAAACGAGTGCTTTCCCGTTCAAATCATCAGCCTCTCGTCCGGTATTTGCGGCACGACCGCTCATGGATAACGCGACGCGTTTACAACTGCGCCGGATGAACCAATCTCCACAATCAAGGCTTCGACAATGCCGTCCGCCAAAATCATGTCCAAATTGCTCCAAGCTGCAGCCAAAGCAACAGAGGAATGCGCCACGCTCGCTTCGTGTCTTTCCCTACGACGGGGAGGGGGTGATTGCCCTGCTTTCAGTAGGCGTGGACAGCACAACGGTAATGTTACACAGAAGGTGGAAGTATGACTCATACCAGCGATACATATCGTACACAAACGAGTCGGGCCGACATCTTGCAGAACGAATGGCATTCGGGGGCTCGAGCAATCAGTGCCTCGGCAATGAGCTATTGGGACACACGCTCCTCAGCATGGCTCATACGCCGATTCCACAAAGCACTTGCTGCTGCAATAAACTACCATTTGAATCCCCACGCCATACTCACTAGATATTGATACTCCATTTCAGCTAGCACTGACGTTGAAAAGTTCAGTTAATAATGGTACATTTGGCTTACACTGTAATTTCTTGTTTCCACACTTTATGGAGGTCAAACGAACAGTTTTATTAGTGGCGCTTATGCGATGACCATTAGCTCAATCCGACAAGGTACGAGGAGAGGCGGGGTTTCTTGACGTGCTTGCTCTTGGTTCTTCGAATTGTGAAGTGAAAGTCGTTTGGATGGCGTCAGCCTGGTATACATGAAGAGATGTATAGTGTATACTGATATACACCTAGGAAAATGTCATGTGGAACACAATTCCTTTTGCTTCGCCAACAATACACCTATTTTAGGGCAAAACTCAATATACTTATTACGGACAACGCTGGCACACTTCCCCATGGTATACGAAATTTGATGATGATGACCTCGCGAGAACAATTCCTCAACCTGATAAGGTCAACGAACACCTACTAAAGAAAAATTGCAATTAATGTGCAACTTCCCCCAACCATTAATGTACCATCCGCAATACCTTCTTCAGAAACACCTTCATGTGTTTCGGAACTTACAACGTTGCCGCAAGAGTATCACGAACTAGTTTTGGGTGGTTCAGCGTGCAAAAGATTCCGTAAAATCGTAAGTCCCCCTGTAACATTGACATCACCAACCTCTACTCGCCCTGGGGAAATTAAACAGTATTTCGAGAGCCTTAGCCATTGTTATATGGACGTTGAGAACCATAATACTCATTGCACTTTAAAAGTGCAATGAATATTATATCTGCTCAAGAAAAGCACGACTTCTATGAACTACGTGGTCGGAAGGAGGCTTTGGAGAGAGCGGTTGCCATGGACTTCATCACAATTTCGTCGATTCGGAACCACAGAGAAGGATGATGGAATTGAACCAATTCATACATCTCACGGCTCATTTGGAATACTGTCGATTGTTCCTTCGCTTTTGCTGTCGACTGACGCTGCTTCAGACTAAAGAATTCCACCTCACCAAACAACGATCCCGGTCGGATCGTGTCAACTCGGGACTGAATTGACTCATGACTAAGTGCGACGGAGCCACTGGCAAGAAAATAAAAAGAATCGACAACTTCTTGAGCCCCGTAGAATTCGTAGCCGGCTGCCACCTCGAGTTTACGAAAAGATTGGTCGATTATACAACGGAAATTCCAAGTCGTCAGATTCGGTGAGGAAGTGGCGTAGCAGATAGCTTGGGCTTGTATGAAGTGGTGTCATGGCAAAGCGATTTGTACCACTCAACATTTCATTTTCGCAAAACACCAACGCCGACTCTGCGCTCGAAAAGAAACTTTCGTCGCCTGCAATGTCATGTTTTATCAGCATATTGCGAACTTCTTGTATAGCTCCAGCATACACAACCGTGATACCGTGGTTACTACAATACTTTTGCAAGACTCGAAACGCATTGTGAGTAGCCGTAGCATCCATCTACATTCGTGAAATCCATGACGACATATTTTGTCACCACCGCATCCGAATTGGTCACAGGAGATCCATCAAGACACTCGAGCAATTGTTTCCGGTTTTCACCCAGCGTTAAGGGC
>NBNE01000924.1:0-15949 GCA_002215365.1 Phytophthora megakarya | reverse complement strand
CTTCTTCTCGCGTTTGCGCTTCTTCCGTCTCCTTGGTCGAGATCTGGGGAGCTTTTGGATACGTCGTCTGTGAGGTTTGCGAACTGCGTCAGTTCTATCGGGTATCCACAGTGTGTCTGCAACATCTGAGCCCAGCACAAGCTGGTTCACGACGAGGTGCGAGATCGTGATTTTAAGAAGGCGGTAAAGTCGTCGCTGGCGCTGTTCTTCGCCATGAAGAGTCGGGACGAGAAGACCACGTACCCGGACATGAAGTTCAAGAGCAAGTTCTCGCCGTCCAACACGATCGAGATCAGGAAACGCTCGATGAGTGTTGTTGAGAAGCACAGGCAAGACTTCGTCCGGTTCCACACCAAGTTCTTCGGGATGGAGGCGGGCGACGGCATTGCACTGCACGAACGCCTCCCAGCGCTGGAGAGATCTGTCCGTCTGCAACGCCTGCGAGAAGGAGAGTACTACCTCATCGTGCGTCGCCTGCGAGCGTTCGACCCGTCCACGAGCGAGCGAGTGTGTGCGCTTGACCCTGGTGTGCGCAAATTCGCGACCGTGTACGACCCCGACGGACGAACGTTCAGTGTGAAGGACGCGCGCTCCGTGTTGAAGAAGACGTTCGAGGCCGTGGACGAGATGAAGTCCATGCTCGCTCGGATGACCAACGCGCGTAAGGAGAGACGCTCAACCCACACGACCGAACGGAGACGAGCAGGTCAAGCGAGCATCGGCTGTGCTATCGTCTACGACGACGCATCCGCTTCACGTCTCGGAAGGCGACGCGCGCCGTGAACGACATGCACCAAAAGCTCTCGAGCTGGCTGGCGGCGAAATACAAGCAAGTCCTTCTCCCGTCCTTCCACACGTCGGAGATGGTGCGTCGGCATTTCCTGGAGGCAGCAGCAGACGCTACCACGGAGAACGCCGCCGTCCAGAAGAGGAAGATCCGGAACATCTTCCACAAGAACATAGGGTTGCTCTTGTGGAGGGAGCGCTTGAAATGTTAAGAGCCTGTCGATCGGGCAAACCGTATTCTGTCTTGGAAAAAGATATCTTACTAACGATGCGTATGTTGGGGTACCGTGAACCAGCAGTGAAAATCTTGATCGAGATGCTACTGTCAGAAGCAAACCGTCTTGCGTTCCTTTTTGGTCCGAACGATGAAGTCAAAACGAATTCTTCAATATTGGATGAGAAAACGGAGTATGTTGACATGTGTACGGCAAAATATCAAAGGAACCCTCTTCGATCTCAATTTCGAGAATGCGAAGACAACCTCATCTTTGGCCGAAGGCAGTGGTCGCGAGTGGCCATCTCTGCTGATCAGATGACATATTATGATCCCGCCCCTATGAGATGATTATGTGAAGACTATTGAAAAAGAACTTGGATATTTCGTCAAAGATACCACCTCGACAGTGAAAATGATCCCGCCATTACCACTGCAAAGTAAGACCGACAATGCCATGAGTGAAGCAATGTTGGATGAGCTGCAGCTCAGCTGGAAGTCTCATCATTCACAAACTCAGGGGGGTTGAAGGTTTCGCCAGAAGTACTCCTAGAAGCATTTGAAGACCTGCTCGGCGATGTATCCTCCAAGCGAAATCAAATGGAGAAATACTTGTGGAGTTTTTTTCACGAAGGCCACATCTAACAAACTTGATCGTCTATTGACCCTTGCTAACTTCGCACCGATGGTGACAGTGAGTGATGTGCTTTCGACGATAAAACACTTCATGTTCTGGTACCACAGGTAAGTGCAAAGGCAAGGGAGCAGTTCAGGAAGTATGTGCTGCAGTTCATGGAACTTTGTGTTCTAGAAGACAAAATGAACAGAGTCGTCAGGCTTACAAAACGGAAAAGCGGGCTCGCAGATGAACAGTTGGTCAGCGAACTTACCAACGTGCGTGATCAATTCGTGGTCGCACAGCATTTGATTGATGAACCAGGAACAGTATGCCAACTGGCCATGGGCAGAGGTAAAACGCGGGTGATCTTACCGATGCTGTTCCTGCACTTTACTCGAAGTCGCAATCCACGAGTTGTGCGTGCCCATTTCTTGAGTCATTTGCTCAGTGAGGCTCAGCAGTACATGCACAAGTACTTGTCGGCATCTAATGCTCGTTTAGATATTTTTGAGCAGCCATTCCATCGACAGATTGATTTGGATTTTGGAAAAGCTTGAGGTTATCCACGACAGATTAGAGGAGCTCAAACTTTTTGGCGGGATTCAAATTGTAGCTCCTGAACATTGAATGTCTTTGGAGCTAAAGCGATTGGAACTTGATAGCGAGGATTCTAGTGTGTATTCTGGATGAAATTCTTGACGACAGCCAGTTTCTTGATGTGTTGGACAAATGTGACGCAATTTTACACCATAAATATCACTTGGTATACGCGGTTGGAGAACCCACCGACCTCAATAGTGGAATTGAGCGGTGGAAAGTAGCTGAAGCATTACTTTGTGTAATGACGAGGAAATTCTCTAGCTATTCTAGCTCTAGAGTATCGAAGTTGCTGCAAGCTTCGCATGTTTCCTGCAATTCTCCAGATTTTATGCTAAACGCTTGGGAGCATTTGAAGGAACCCGTCTAAACACAGTATTACTACGAGAAGAACTGAAAAGCGTTGGTGCTGGATCTCATCGACAATGCCCCATTCGAGCTATTGTGGCTCAACACTTTGGAACTACTCCAGTTTGTGAATTACTCGTCCAAGGCCTCACAGATTCATCTGTAAGTGTGCAAACAGCATTTGGACATCACGTCCAGAAGTTTTTACCATTCCCTAAGCAGCTTCTCGCCCTGCGTGGGCTAGTTGCATTTGGCGTGTTGGAATACTGTTTGGAGAAGCGATATCAAGTTGATTTTGGACTTCCACTCCCTGCACGCGACAGAAGAAAATCGCGATTCTGTTCCGGGCTGCCGATGTTCCATCGGATCGATCTGAATTCAGCCATCCAGACGTTTGCATCGTGCTTACTCTACTTGGATATTACCATGGAGGTCTCACTGACGAGGAAGTACGAACAGCTTTTAGGTTACTTTTGCGATTGGATATCTCGGAGCAGCACCAGCAGTACGATCAATGGTACGAGAGTGTCAAGTCCAGCTTAAGTGAGGAAAACCGCAAGACGTTGTGCGATGTTCGCCATATCAGTCTTACCGACACTCGCCAATTCGAGTTACTTTGTCGATTTTATAAATTCTGCATGGGAGCGATCAACTTTTACTTGAACACATGCGTGTTCCCGAAAGATACGCAGCAATATCCGCAACAGTTGTCACGAACGGCGTGGAATCTCGCTGGAACAAACAATAGTATTGGATTTTCGGGTACTAATGACATCCATCGACTACTCCCGCTGTCAGTAAAACAACGAGAACATGATGAACTATCGTTGCTAGGGACGAACAGTACGATGATTGACAAAATTGTTCGTGTTACGCAGGGCTATAAGGTGGTGCTCCAAAGTTCGATACGCACAGCGATTCCATGGCAGAATGTTCTTCTATTTGCAATAAGCAAAGATACTCAAGTTCTTATCGCTACAGGAGCTCTGCTAGCTGGAGTTATGAATCATGATGCTGCTGAATTTCTGCTTAGCCAGCCAAATTTCAGGTTTGCGGGTGTGACATACTTTCATAGCCGCAAAGACCATGACTGCTGGATGATCGCTGAGAAGGTTCGTCGTCTTGTGAAATCGTTGAGAAATGCATCGATGCTGGAGAAAGAGATGTTTGTAATTTTTGACGAGGCTCAATCTCGAGGATCAGGCATGAAGCTTCCTCACGACGCTCTGCTGTGCTGACGCTAGGATCAAAACTCACAACGGACAAATTGATGCAAGGTGCTGGGCGTATGCGGCAACTCGGATGCAACCAGACTCTGTGGATCACGAGTTTTGATAAGGTGGCTCAGAGTATTCTTCAAACTAGTGAACACAGTGAAGTGGAGGGTCTGACTGCAATTGAAGTGCTGAATTGGGTGGTGGATAACACGAAGACGGAGTCTGTCTGCGGTCTGCTCGAATGGACGAGCAATGGTATTCATTATAGGACGACTCGACTTGGTCGAAACGCAGAGCTGGTGGACGAAGATTGGACTCTCGAAACCCTTTACCAAGAAGAGGTCGCCGCAGATAAAATTGAATCATCAAGTCGAAAGCTCAACTTGCGCTTGATAATGTTGAAGACGCATTAAGGAAATAGACATACTGGAGATGCTGTCTCAGTCCGCGAGGGAATGACCGACCGAGAACCGGAAGCGATCAGAGAGATCATCACCAAACAAGCCAAAGTTGGCGTGGAAACAAAGAAAAGAAGAAATACAGAGCCTAAAACTGCAGGCGCTCAAATTTGTCGTCGAGGTTTTGGCATATGGACTCGGTGATGAAATATGCATTACCTCACACACCGACGAACGCGAGCGAGAGCTTCAGGTGGAAGAGGAAATTCAACAGGTGCAAGAACATGAGATGCCACAACACACACCGGCTAGGGAAACTACGTGGAATTATGCTAATGTGTTACGAGTTCAGTCACTGAAGGAACTTCAGAGGTGTGTACAGGTTCTTGATATCCAGAACTACACTAGTATGTTTACCTCTTCAAAACAGTTGTCACGTTTGAATTGGGCTACAGCACAAATCTTCGCGACGGAAAATTTTGCCTCGACCATTGTTGCACGCACAGGGACAACTTGTGTGAATGAGTTCATAGGGGTGTGTGACGCGATGCTTGTATTCAGTAATGGTCAGATCCTGCTAGTGTCGGAGTTCGAAGCAGACCACATCTTGGAGCTGCTTTGGGGTTCTGGGGGTTCCAGTGCATGTGGTTTTCGGTTTATGAACCTTGCTTTTGCTTGCAAAGCTATTGATCGAGCTGGAACATTTACTAGGTTCTGAGACGATCACATGACACTTGGGCCTCGACTTGACGAGAACGTGTCGATATTAGCAACTGTTGCTTGCCATGTATATAATGCCAAACAATGATCACGAAACACCAGGAAAATGTCGTGGAGATCGTGTGTCGTGAGTTACTTCGTTATTTGGCTCAACGAGAGACAACACTAAGTAATTTTGTCAAGTCACGAGGCAACAGCCATAAGTGGACTCGCTCGTTTTTACATGAGCTCTGCTGCCGCATGGATCTAGAAGACTGCAAGTGAAACCAAACTGCTGATTAACTCGAATGTCAACTCCTCACGCGGGGATTAATCGCTTAATCATACTGTCCAGCTACATATATAACAGTTACTTAACTATACAATGCTGTTATGGCTGACAATTATCGGTACGCAAGTTGGTCATGATCTCTCAGGACGTTCACTCGTTTTGATGACGACCCCCTCGACGGCATTTTCGCACCCAACAATTGAACGTTCAGGCAAAGGAATTGACCAAGAAAACTTCGTGAAATTAACCGGCGAAGAAATATGCCACCTTTATTATTCAGTATGTGCTAACGGTAGTGTATCGTGGTTCGACAGATTGCTGGTTAACGACCGAATCGCGAGTAGAAGGCGACAAACAAACCTACAACTCAGTTTTCAATTTCTTCCGACAGCAAAGAAGAAGCAAGAACTGTTGAGAAATGGCGATCGACGAGCTGCTCAACGCAGTATTTCGCTTCAAGCACAAGATTCCGAATGATCGACAGGATGCGGCAACATGTGTTGAATTTGCCAAGTGGTTTGCTATGTTCGTAGCAAACTTGGAGACGGAAGTGAACGTACCAGACCTTATGTGCGGCCGTATGGAACCTCTTGCCGATGATCGAGTTTGTCCAGCCTCAGTATTTGCTGCTCATGAGCTGGAAGTTTTGGAAAAGACCGCCCAACGTCTAGTAGCTGTGGGTGGGAGACACAAGCGAGGAGACGTGTGGTATGATCCGTGGCTACCGAAATACGGTTGTGTGTTGCAGCGCAAACAGCTGAACGCGACGTTGATCAAACTTGAAATAATTTTTGTTGATGGTTGGGAGCGCACCTTACATTTCTTACCAAGTGGAGAGTGTGTTCATAGTGCAGTTCCAACATCCCATCATGTGTTGGATTGCGGTGATCTAGATACAGCGTTGGAAGCGAAGTTTTCGACTGCGTTTGGTTCCGAACTAACTCAAGCTCAAACGAAAACAGGTTCTGAGAGAAGTGCTGCATCAAATGAGCTGGGTCATCAGAAGACGCCACAGTTCGTTGCTGCTGTCGTGAGACGCACCATTCATTCGTTAATGAAAGGTACTTCTGGTGTGGGATCCGTAATTTTGATACCTCAAGGAGGCACCACCGATGTCGGATTGCATACGGGAGGGAGAGCACGGGATACTTGCTGGGCACTTGTTCAAGCAGTAATTGCATGTAATATCTGTTGTGGACAAGGTTTATTCCGAAAGACGATGGTAGCGATGGAGTTGAGATTGTTATACAAGATGAAGAATAAATTCTCCGGGGCCAGTATCAAGCTGGGAGGAGGATGCGCCCATGTCGATGACATGTTTTACATGCTGCAACGCATTGTTGAACACGTTATCGATCTGTTGGGATCTGGATACGACGTAGCAGTACTTCAGGAGCAGTGTACAAGTCTACGATCCTGCATCGATGAGTTTGTTGACAATTTAAACCGTCAGACTGCTATTCGATACATTTTACCAGAAAGTTCGATGCTGCAACAGCTCAACAATCTGAGTTGTGTTTTGGAGATGATCTCGCCGAAACGTGTCAGAGATATTAACAGCAATGAAAGTATACTGGAGCGCCACCAACGAGCGTGGGCAAATTTGGAAGGGTGTTTTTATCTGGACGGGACAACATGCACGTTGAAAACGTTGCTTCAATGGGGAGCGTCAAACAAATCTCCAGCATCGTACAAGTGTATTCTAATGCTTCGGACCTTTGAAGCGTATATGTTCGAGAAGTGCTCGGTACTAAGTGACGATGATATGTGCGGGCAGGATAGCACGTTTAGTTTAGAGCGAATTCAAGCTCTTGTTACGCAATATCAGCAAGTTGTGAGTCAATGGCGCCAACTTCCGCGAATGACGTCTATTTTAGATGTGGAGCAACGCAGCCGTGAGATGCTCGTCATGTGGATTGCATTTTGTCTCGTTCATCAAAGAATCATCAATGAAGTGCCTTTGTGCACTCAGTACAACATTGCTCTGGAATGGCGAGACCTCAAAGTGGCAGTTCTTAGAGACAAAGCAGCAATTTCAGCTTTGCAAACCGTTGCGAAGTACATTCGCACGTGGAATCAAAAGACGCATGGATACCCGCTGTTCCACTTGACTAACCAAGCTCCGACGTTTGCTTTTGGTCAAGAGTTTGGATTGAGTAGCACAAATATGATGGCTGCCTACCACCGTGAAATAGAAAATTGGGAAGCTCATGAAAGAGCCATGTGGAGACAAATCGAAGAGAAGAAAGAAAGAGTAGCTAAACTCCGCGTTGAAATTTCAGACCTAACTTACGAGCTGACCAGTAAAACACATGCCCTCGAACAGGAGGAACAACGATTGGATTACCTGTACCCTGCCAGTCAAGGGTATGGCAAACGAAAACGCCGAAGCACTTCGAAGACGCAGTCGTTGCAATCTGACATAAATCGGATTAGCTCCGCTATCAGTCGAAACGAAGCAATGAAAAACAGCACTCTTGTTGCTCCCCCATATCTCGTCCGCCCGCTCCCCCTAGGAAAAAAGGATGCCATCCCAGTGATTTTTATGCTGACTATGCCACGCAATCTTGAGATTTTTGGTAGCTTATGTCTAACTGCACAGCGCGCACTTGCTCCAGCTGGAACAACGGGACTGCTGAATTTGAGCCCAACGACGTGGTACGAATTTTACAAAAAACATGTACCAACCCAAGCACTGTATGCAACCTGCTCTGTTTTCACAGCACACCCTGCTCCATTCTCGTGTCCCCGCTCTATGGGTCCCGTATCAGTGGATAACTTGTACAGTCTTAACCAATACAAAATCGAGTGCGTGTGGAATCCTACCTTGCACGGTACAGGTCTGACGTGGAAGGACTCATTCGGCATGAATAACAATCCGTTTGCTGCTTCGCAGTCCAGTGTGATTGGGCATTTTACCGAGGAGATGCCTCTATCATTGCATCAATTTCAGTGGATGAATGCTTGGCCTAGTGAAGGAGGTACTCGCGGAAACATGGTGTATGCAAATTTACACCAGCAAACCGATGATTTAGAGAAAGTCTCGTTCTGTGCTCTGGGTTCGTTACGAGCATTCCCGAATCAGCAGTTCCGGAAGTTGCAATGCGCCCTTCTTGAAGACGGTTTACCATGGTCGAGTTTTTGCGTGCAAACCATCGTGCGGCAGTCCCTGTACCAAGTCGGGGTTCTTACTGAAGAAACGAGCCCGCAGTTTCTTTGGAAGACTGACATGCTTAGTGATGGCAATGGTCTACACACATTTTGCGCTACAGTGGGAAGTATTGCCAGCAAACTGGAACAGACCCCCCGCAACTTCGAGTCTGTTCCACTTCTCAGTGAGTTGGCCGGTTTTGCACTACAGTACTCGTACGATGCAAGACAAACTGTGAAGGTGTTTGCTGGAATGACGAGACGTTGGGCAGACGACGCGCGCTCTGAGTATAGAGAAGAATCTTGTCCTCGGAGAATTGCTGAAATACGTCGAAAGGAGTGTATTTTGTATGGATTCGCTTTGTTAGCATACTCTCTCGGACCATGGGACGGTCAAAGCGCGCATGAAGTATGTGAACTGATTGTGCTGTTCCGCACATCGTTTCTTTGTGCGAGCATTAGTCGGAAGACTACTGATCAAATGCTCGAAACAGAAAGTAGCATTGAAGAGATGATGTCGCGTCGGATTGTAGAGCTGCTTGACTACGTGAAGAATGGATGCCGTGATATTATCTTATCTGGTTTGTTGCGTGTGGTTAATGCGACTGCTCCTGAAAGACTGGAATGGAAGGAGTTTAGTGAACTTTCACGCGGTGGCGAACAAATTGGAAGCTGCTTTGAAGCTGTTGATACATCAATGGATGTGCATTATTCGATTAACTTATTTAATGGTCTAGTTTTGACCGATGGCTATACTGCTAGAGGCCTACCAGCCGAGATTCGAAATCATGAACGGTTCCAAATGCTTTTTGGAAAAAGCAATTTTGAAGTATTTTATACGAATGGTGTGCTTAGAACGGAAAGAAAATATTGCGATCGCCTCTATGATTTTGCATTTGAAGATGGGGAACTCCTTGTTCATGAACTGACTACAAACTCTTCTGGAACTATTATTTGTACGCTGCAGTTGTGCTCAGTCGTTTGGGTTAGAACTTTGAACGATTTGTTTCCAGCTCAACTTCGAGAACTATATTCACATTGGTACTGGGTGGAGCAGAATTGCGTGGTGTTTCGGCCAAAGGAGGCGAAGTGTCATGAGGTTTTCTTTATTGCCTTGTTCGGCCAGAGAAATGGTTTGCAGTGCTACAAGGTCCCATTCAGCGATACCAAACATCCGTACGAAGAACTTTTGAGCAATCTTGACAATTATGACCGATTTGTTCAGATAGAAGAATTGCTTCGTGAGATTTACAAGATACTAACGAAGTTCGAGGCTGTAGATTTCTTTCATTCATTGAGATCTCCTGAAGGCATCATCAAACTTGAAATGCCTCGGTTCAAGCTGGCGTTTTTTCTTAACAACAATATGGAATTTGAGTCTGTCGAACACAAAGGGTACGTCTTGGCAAAGAGCCAACAATTCGATGACTTCCTGCCAAGATTCCGTCGCTACTTAGTGCTGAAGTTGCAAGATACATCAGACACGTCACGCCCTGAACTTCGGATGTTGCTGCCAGTTGGCCCGGTTAAAGAATCGTCTGATGGCCTGGTTGACATCAGTATTTCTAACGAAGCAAGTTGTCTGGTGGATGTGGTTTGCTATGATGTACACCGTCGTTTGAAAACCTTTGAAACCGAGACAGTTAGTGCGAGACTTCAGCTGGCCGCAGTTTGCACTCGAGCAGGAACAAGTGTTCCGAGCAAGAGGTTGCAGATGACAGGAGCGGAATCGGCCGTGCAAATTCTTCGAGCGTGCCGGTCGGGTCGACCTTTCTCTCCTTTCGAAAAGGAGACTTTGGTTTTGATATACAATCTAAGTTACCGCGAACCCGCTGTGAGAATTTTAGCTGTATCATTACTCAGAGAAGCATACCGTTTAGGATTTCTTTTTGGAGAAACTAAAGTGATGAACACGGTGATGGCAGGCGCTGACGAGAAGTCGGAGTACACTGATATGTGTATTGAGCGGATTCAGCGCAATCCTTTGCGCTCACAATTTCGTATTAACGAGGAAAACTTCGTTCTTGGAAACGTGCATCATTTTTCTGTCCGTGAAATCGAAGGTGTATCATGCCAACCACTCCCTGTACCTGACAACTATGTGAAGTCTATCGAATTGGAGTTAAAGAATTTCCTTCGGATTGATGCTAGTACAACGAAAGAAATTCCACCACTGCCGTTGAAGAGCAGTACAGACAATGTGATGGGCAAGTGTATGCTGGATGAGCTGCAGGTTAGCTGGGAGAGTTATCACTCCCAGGGTGAGTCAACACTCAAAACAACACCTGACTTATTGCTTGGGTCATTTAATGCGCTGCTGAGTGAAGTGTCATCCCGTCGGGTAAAAATGGAAAAGTACTTGCAGGATTCTTACGCAAAAGCTATTAGCAGCAAGTGTGATCAGCTTCTGACTGTTGCCAACTATTTGCCTCAGCTCACCGCGAGTGACATTGTGCGATGTGCTTTTGATGAAGAAACACTGCATGTACTGGTACCCAAATTGAGTGAAAAATCGAGAACACTGTTCAAAAAAGGTGTCCTCAGGTACATGGAGTTATGTGTATTAGAAGATAAAATGGAGCGGCTTATCTGGAAGGCTAATCGTAGTAGCGATGCCCAATTGGTGGACGAACTCATGAACGTTCGCCAGTGGCAGTCGGTCGCATTCCCGTATTGGTTGGCGTTTGAGGTGGAGGGAAGACTGCAGATCCGACATGAACAGTTTGTGATCGCCAACCACCTCATTAATAATCCTGGAACGGTGTGCCAACTTAACATGGGTCGTGGCAAGACTCGAGTGATTCTACCCATGTTGTTTCTACATTTCACAAGGAATCGTTGTGATCGGGTCGTCCGTGCACATTTTTTAAGTCCTTTGTTGAGCGAAGCCCGACAATTCATGCATCGCTACTTGTCAGCGTCCAGTGCTCAATTAAATGTTTTCGAGCAGCCATTTCACCGACAAGTTGACTTAGATGCTCGCAGACTGGAATGCATTCGTGATATCCTTTATGAGCTCAAAGTTTATGGGGGTATTCAGATGGTAGCTCCCGAGCATCGAATGTCGCTGGAGCTAAAGCGTTTAGAGATGGCAGATGAAGAGGTAATTGTTGAGACACTGGATGACATTCTAGATAGCAACGGATTTGTTGATGTTCTGGATGAGTGTGACGCTATATTGCATCACAAGTATCATTTGGTGTATGCTGTGGGCACTCCCATTCCATTATGTAATGGGGTTGAGCGGTGGAAGGCTGCAGAAGCGCTACTACAGGTCATAGCGGATAAATCTCCAGGTTCCCTTGTTGCTGCAGTGCTACAAGCTCCGCATGTGTCCTGCTCGTCCCCTGACTACGCAACGCGCATGGGTGCGTTTGATGGAACTCGCTTGAACACAATCGTGGACAGCACTGAATTATTGCGAGAACAACTGAAAAAGGCATTGATAGAGGAACTTATGGACAATGCCCCGTTCGAACTGATGTGGTTCAACACCTTTGGAGCTACTACAGCTCGTAAGTCTCTTGTCGCTGCCATTTCCGATGCATCTACAAGTCTAGAAAAGGCGCTCGGAGAACAAATACACAAGTTCGAACCTTACATGACTCAAATGCTCGCTCTGAGGGGGCTTGTAGCATTTGGAGTGTTTGAACACTGTTTGGAGAAGCGATATCGGGTTGATTTTGGACTTCCACTCCTTGGCACGCGACAGAAGAAAATCGCGATTCCGTTCCGGGCTGCCGATGTTCCATCGGATCGATCTGAATTCAGCCATCCAGACGTTTGCATCGTGCTGACTCTGCTTGGATATTACCATGGAGGTCTCACTGACGAGGAAGTACGAACAGCTTTTAGGTTACTTTTGCGATTGGATATCTCGGACCAGCACCA
The DNA here is from genome assembly GCA_002215365.1 of Phytophthora megakarya. Taxonomy (NCBI): domain Eukaryota; phylum Oomycota; class Peronosporomycetes; order Peronosporales; family Peronosporaceae; genus Phytophthora; species Phytophthora megakarya. Next base: position 3,738 of record NBNE01000924.1, on the reverse strand, counting down.
GCAGTACGATCAATGGTTCAAGAGTGTCGAGTCCGGCTTAAGTGAGGAAACCCGCAAGACGTTGTGCGATGTTCGCCATATCAGTCTTACCGACACTCGCCAATTCGAGTTACTTTGTCGAGTTTACAAATTCTGCATGGGAGCGATCAACTTTTACTTGAACACATCTGTGTTCCCGAAAGATACGCAGCAATATCCGCAACGGTTGTCACGAACGGCGTGGAATCTTGCCGCAGGAGACAACAATATCGGATTCTCAGGTACCAACGATAACCACCGCCTTCTTCCATTATCAGTGACACAGCGTGAACCGAATGAGCCTTCTTTGCTAGGCACGAATGGGAAAATGATTCACAAGATTTTGCAGGTGACGCACGACTACGAGGTGATCAATCCACTTTTGCGTAGTTCATCAATTCCGTGGCAGAGTGTACTGCAGTTTGCATTGGAGAAGAATGCACAAGCTTTGATTGATACTGGAGCGCTACTTGCTGGTGTGTCCAACAGTGATGCAGCCGACTTTCTCCTCCAGCAGCCTGGTTTTGGCTTTAGTGGCGTGACATATTATGAAAGTTGTGAAGAACTCAATTGCTGGATGATTGCAGAAAAGACCCGACGAATCAAGGTTCCTTTAAAGAAAGCGTCAATGCTGGAGAAGGAGACGTTTGTGATTTTTGATGAGGCTCGTTCACGTGGATCGGATATGAAGCTACTTCCTAACGCTGCGGCCGTGTTGACGCTAGGACCAAAACTCACGAAGGACAAATTAATGCAAGGTGCTGGGCGTATGCGGCAACTCGGATGCAATCAGACTCTGTGGATCACGAGTTTTGATGAGGTGGCACAGAACATTCTTCAAACCAGTGGCAAACGCGACCTTGCACGTGTCTCTGCGGTTGATGTGCTGGACTGGGTCATGGACAATACGAAAACTGAGGCTATCCGAGGACTTCTGGAGTGGGCAAGGAATGGTATTCATTTTCGAAAAACTCAACTTAATGGGGACTCCGAGTTGATCGATGAAAACTGGACGCTCGAGACATTGTACCAAGACCAAGTTCATGCAGATAAAATCGCGCAAGTGATTAAGTCGAAAGCTCTATTTCACTTTAAAAACTCTCCTGATGATTTGGTTGGAAAAATTTGCCGCAGAGGATTCGTGTACGGACTTGATGATGAAGTGTGCGTAACATCACATACGGACGAGTGTGAACGAGAACTGCAAGTGGAGGAAGAAGTACAGCAAGAGCGGGAAGTTGAAGTGCTACAATGTTCTCCAACGGAAGAGAAATTGTGGGAGTACAGCAGAATCCTCTGTTCCCAATCTATCAACGACCTGAAGGGGATTGTGAAAGTCGAGGATATGACGAGATTCGTACGTCAATGGATCTCCCCAAAAGAAATAGCGGACATGACCTGGTCCAGCGCACAAATTTTCGGTACTGAGAATTTTTTCGCTACAATTAGAGCGCGTGCAGGCATAGACCGTTTGCATGAGTTCCTACGCGTGACTGATGTTGTGTTAATATTCAAGAAAGGCGATGTGCTGTTGGTGTCGGAGTGTGAAGCTGACCATATTTTGGAGCTCCTTTGGTCCACCCGTGGCGGTTCAACGGCGTGCAATTTTACCTTTGTGAATCTTGCTTTTGCGTGTGAAAGTCTGGATCGTGTTGGCGAATTCACGAAGTTCTATGACGCTCATCTGGCACTTGGTTCGTGTCTTGATCGATGCCTACCTTTATTGTCGATTACTGCGTGTCAAGTTTACAATGGGGAGACAACGATCGCGAAGCATCAAGATGTTGTAGAACCTGCGTGTCGTGAATTGCTTTATCCTTTGGTCCAGCGGGAGGCGAGCTTGAGTAACTTCGTGAAATCACGAGGCAACAGCCACAAGTGGACTCGGTCGTTTTTACACGAACTCTGCTGCCGAATGGATCTCGAAGACTGCGCGAGCTGATTAACCCATGATACGTCGCTGCATTTTGCTTGAACACCTCACTAACCGTAGTGTCTGCTCGTTTGGTAATTAATCAAACCATTTTCATTTCAAAGATTCCAGTTCAAGACCAGCATTTTCAATGCCAACGGAATAATTGGAGCAAGTCAAACGATCTAAAGTGCTGTGCAATTTGATAAGTAACCCAATCGCTTGTTCAGGATACCTCGAACAATCGCAGGAATTGCGCAGATAAATCGCTGTAAAATCTTCAATGCCCAAAGTTAGTTATTACGAATCTCCGAATGTGTGAAGACTCACTCATTCTTCTATAGGCGTACAATGAAGCGTATACGAGACTGTGAAGATTTGAGCTTCTGCGTGGAGCCTAAGCGCTCAAACTAGGCAACGAAGAGTTGCTTAATGTGATCTTCCGCTTCAAGCACCAGCAACCAAGTGATCGTCAAGATGAAACCCTCTGTGAGATTTTGGTGAAACATTTTGCATTGTTCGTAGCAACGTTGGATCCAGTGATAATGTCCAATCACTCTTGCAGTCGAACGAATCCCCTTGTCGATGATCGTGTTGTTCCAGTCTCGAACTTCGCTGTCCATGAAGTTGAGATAGTGAGAGAGGTTTGTCATCATCTGGTGACTACAGTGAGCGATATTCGAGACGTTTGGTATGATCCATGGCTGCCAATGTATGGTTGTGCACTGCAAAGAACCAAAGATCAGATAACGATTTCGAGGAGTCATCCCGTCAACGCGTCGAGGATGCTCGACGTGGGAGAATTAGTTTGGTGGAAGTGGTGATGAAGTTTGACCGAGTGGCGTTGGATTTTGTAGTGCCAGAACCAGAAATTGCAGACGCTATAAGCGACAGAAGATAAAACCAGAGGCGACTCGCATGGACCTGGAAGAATGCAATTGTTAACGTTTAATTGGTGTTGAACGGAACTGAATAATATTCGAGACTGACGTTTACAAGTTTACTGTCATTCTAGGTATTCATCCTTACTTTCGCATGGGAAGTACGTCCGTGTGAAAGTTCTTGCGGAAGTAGGTTCGCACAGGGCCAAGGACCACAAAATACTCGAACAGGATGCTGGTGAAGAGGTTGCCCATGATGATACCGAAGTATTTGAGACGGAAGCTCATGGGCATCGCCACGTCCGGCAGACCGACAACGTTGGTGCTGCTCGAAATGCGGAACTGATCAGTGAGGGAGTTCGGTTCTCCTAGAACCAAGTACAAGTCGAGAACTCCGACCACTGAGAAGAATGCCAAGAGCAGATAATTCCTCCAGATCGGTTGACGGTAGATGGAGCCGAAGCTGAACGTCCAGGCTGCAGTGTGTTGCTGGAAGATGATCGAAAAGAAGAGCACTGTCGCCATGTGATTGTCAGAGAGCAACCACCACTTAGCCACGTCGACGTCGTCCGGCGAGAACGGGCAGTACCAGACCTCACTCGTGAGCATGTGCACTCCACAGCACAAGTAGATGACATTGATAGCCTCCTGGCCAAAGATCGACAGCAACGTTGTTGGTCCGATCAAACTGGAGGTCGGGCGAGTGTCTTTCAGCTCTGTCAGAGGTTTCGACAATGTGATCACGTACGAGCACCCCACCAACGTGAATCCGTCCGCAAGGATCCAACACCACTGCGACATAATGACGGCGTGGTAGTACTGGAACAGGCGAAGCACAGATTCGATTAGACCATACACGATGAGGAACTTGACGGAGGCGAACGAAGTCGCCAAACTGCAGCGGCCTTCACGGCACAAATCAACCAC
>NBNE01000923.1:0-15951 GCA_002215365.1 Phytophthora megakarya | reverse complement strand
TTCCAAATTTGCGAAAGGCTTGGCTAGATCTTCTAACCCCGCTATGTCTCTCTCATTTGCTACTCTGCTTCCTGGCCCCGTAAGCTGCTCATCTGTGTACTTGCACCTCGACATTACGTGTCCAATATTTCCACAGTATAAACATTGCACCTTATTTCCTACACTTGGATGCTTGACAATGATAGGAAAGCCAAACCAAATGATCCTCACGATTCCTCTTAGAAATTCTGGACATCCCGCCGACTTAATCGACAATTTCCTAATCGTTGATGATCTGGAATTTGGCGTACACGCGTCCATGTCCACTAATTCTAGTTCCGCCGTGATTTGCTCCTGTAAAAACGCCGTAAAGGGTCCATGTTCAATGTCTCTCGTAACGTTATACAACAAGACTTCGTACGTTGGGTTCTCCACTATTCTGACTCCATAGCTATCCAATTGACGATCCCACACTGAGCCTGAATCGGGACCATGCATATTTCTCGCCTTGTACACCATCCCTTTAAAAGGAATCGCAATTAATTCATGTTTCTTCGCAGTGGCCCTATCGAAAAAAAGAAATGAATAGTTTGTTGCGCGCGATTGTAGCTGATTGTCTTGATTTCGTTTAACATTTGATGTAGTTCTTGAAGGTTGACTTTGCATACCTCCGCTGCCAGCAAAATGTCTTCCTTGATGGCTCTCGTGCTCATTCGACTCGCCTTAACCCCCATTCCTGTTTTGAGCTTCAGCATCAATTCTCCTTCGACTTGCTTCTGGACCGTCTTGTACATCCGCATTCTTTCCTGTGCTCCCATGACGCTCTTAGTGAAGTTCGGTAGTTGTCTGCATACAATTGTTCCTTGAACAATTCCACTTAGTATCTTCCATTCGTCATTGGTCGATAGGCGAATTCTTCCTCCGGATCTGGCAGCTTCCGGTGCACTGCAGATCTTCCTGAACTTGTCAATGTCTTCCTTAGAGTACGCTCCCGGCTTAAACATCACTTTTTCGTAGTGCACTACTCCGTCCGATGGTCCAGCATGTTCATCTACTCCCTTCGGGCGTGCTTTCGCTTTGCTTGTCCACTGATTTAATACTGGTAGCCTCTCCCATTTCACCTGACTCATCTTCTTGCGTAGTATGTTTTTGAGCGCCCAATTGGTGTTATACACCTCATGAATCACCTCAATTACCAACTGCATCCATTTCTTGAAAGTGTACTCCCCAGCGATACATGCTTCGTCGAAAAGCTGAAAAACTAGACTCATTTCATCTTCTCTAAGCTTAGGATAACGCTGCTTGGTTGCAGGCACTAACTCCGACTTCACTTTTACCGTTTTGTGTGCGATTGCAAACAGTTCCGCTACTGACCTTTTCCACGCCTCCCGCGGTGGTCCAGCTGTTGAGTCCTTCATTTCTGCTAACTAAAATCGCTTCGAAGAGTTCCTCCGGGGTAATCTCGTCTTCCGTGGGGTTTCCTCTTTGCTCTCGTATGGTTGCTTGTTTTTGATCTTTTTCTTCTTTTTCTTCGTCTTCACTAGCTTTGAATACCTGGTGTTGTTTCTTCTGTCTCTCTTTTCGTCCTTCTTCTTCTTCCGAGTCATTCCCATGAGGGACATCCCATTCGTCACCCGGCGAGTCCCATACTTCCTGCGGCGTCTCTGGGACTATGGAATCTGGTGAACCAGTCTCCTTGGATTCCGATACTTGCCTCGCTCCTTGCTTCTCTGGATCACTGGTACTTCTCCCTTTCGAGTCCTGTGGTTCTTCCCTCGCCACCATGCCTGGCGGCCTTCCTCCCCCTGTAACTCACCCGAACGTGAGAATTCTATCGTGTCCTACACGACACGGACGACGAATTGGACTTCTCCGACACCGATTTGGACGATAACGACTCTCCCTTTTAAAAAAATAAAAAATTGCACACGTCACATATTTTCTATATGCAGGTAACTTTTATGCTCGTTGATAGACCGAGTCCAAGAATATGGCTGTCATTAATCACAGAGTCTGACTTGACTTTATCATGTCAGTATCGAATATTTTTTAATATTTTTTAATTGGTCGGACAAAATATGTTCGGAATGTCCGATCTCTCCATTACCATTTTTGATCGCGCTCTCATTGGCTAATCTATTGTTAAATGCTTATATTACTGGCTATCCACATACTACAAAATTGTTTGTGATGTCCGAACGGACGCGCTATTCTACCATGACACGTCTATGTTATGGTTGTAGAACCGACTTCGACTTCCGACGTAACGAACATGATTTGGAAATCAATTTCCTCCATGAGACAATGTGCAGATATCCTACATCGTAGGTTGATCCTGTTGGATGGGATTTGCACGAAAGGACGCGAGCTCTCAACATGGCAGGAATCACACGGACGAAGATATTGCGAGTGCTGGTAGTGTTATGGTGGACACTTGACGTATTCTGGTCCTGTGGTGCAGTCGTGCAGGCTGCAAACTTGACGAGATCCTTATCGATGAAGCTGTCGCACTCGAGTGACCCGGTGGCTCGACGTCTCGTGGATGGTCTGCACTGCGACTTGGACCTCTACAACTCGTTCATCGAGTCCGAGGAGGGTCAAGACATCTTTATCATGGCTGCACTCTGTGAGTCGCGTATCGTGTCCCTCAAGAACGCTCGTGCTGGATGGTACGGACCAGTTCCGCAGTCCGATCTGTCGACGGCCATGTGCTCGGACGAGTGCCTCCGCAGCGACGAGTTGCACAAGAAAGCCATGTCGGAATCTCGCTGCACGTGCGCTCAAGTGTCCGCAGAGATGTTCGTACAGCACACTTTCTGCCTCGAGAGCTCAGCTCGCCTGCTGTGTACCCATCTGAGCGAATGTGGCCATTGGGGCTGCATACTCGAAGACTTCGACTGCCTCCGCTTCGAATGGGACCGTTTGTATCCATGTGTAGGCACTCGTGCGATTAGCGTAGGAAGGTCTTCGATAAGGTTACACGATGGTTACTCCAACGTAACGTAACTTGCGCTCAGGTTACACTCTATTGTGCCAATCAACACGAACGATGAACGATCGCGATGCTGTGCGCGTCCACTGGGCACTCTACAAAGGTTCCACGTGTGCAAAAGGTGTCTGTGTGTTGAGAGGAAGCCTTCCTGTCGACCAAGTGCGAGTTTCACGGCCTCAAACGATGCAGGACTCGCTTAACAAGGTGTCGACTTCGATGCATTTTACGGTGGACTCAACTGGGATTCAACTGGTTCCCGAACTCCAGTGGCGAGTTTGGGATCTTTTAGAGCAACAGCGAGTTTGCCAAGATCAAGGTGATGAAAAGGCAATGGACTTGAGTGTCGAGGTGCTCTCAGTCGTTGTGGAAGACCTCACTTTAGGCTCCAGCGTTGCGGAATTGGGGTTGGACGGGAAGTCTTCGCTGTTTTGTAAGATGCATCTGGATGAAGAGACTCGAACTCAAGAGAGAGAGGAAAAAGACTGGTTCTCGTGGAAATGGCAGCGTGCTACCGCGTATCGCGTCCATGGCAACGACGCTTTCAAGCAGGAGAGTTATGACGCAGCATTGAGGCTCTACATGCGAGCGTTGGCTTGGCTTGAGCCGCCAGCTGCTCGGGCGGGTGCGGCGTTGGATGTGAAGGTCCAGTACTCGATGGAGGAACTGCAGCAAGTGAACTTTGTGGCTGTTGCATGCTATGCCAACATGGCTACATGTTACTCCAAGTTGAACAGAGATGGTGATGTGGATCGCTGTGTCGCTGCTGCGTCAAGTGCATTAGAGCTGGATGACGCACATGTCAAAGCTCGCTATCGTCGTAGTCAGGCGTATGCGGCGTCAAAGGAGTTCGATCTTGCAGTGGCTGATCTCACCAAGCTACGCGAGTTGGAGCCGGACAACAAACTGTTCCGTGCTGCTTTGACTCGTACTCAGTCCGCCAAGACGCAGCTTCGCAAGAAGCAACAGAGCGCTTTCGCCAACCTCTTCGACGAGTAGAGAGGAACAAAACAATGCAAATGCAGCAAGAAGACCAGTAATTTAAACAGGGAGGGGTGTGTTCCATTTTCGCTCTTGTACTGCGGGCTTACCACGACGAGAGCGGCACTGGACGCACGTCCTCACTCTACTTTTCCGTTCATCCAGTCTTCGTCCTCGAGCAGCAAATCAATGACTCAAACGACGGCATCAGCATCGATACAGACAATCGCAGCTCAGGTGAACAGCATTAACCTAAGGCAGCTGCTTACTCCTCCACGGCCACAGCGCGAGTGTAGATGAGCTGCGAGTGGTGGGCCAGCACCTTCGAGATGGTCCCGTTCTCCTCCAGTTCGTGGATCGAGGCTCGGGCGAGCGCAGCGTTCACCTTGAGACGCTCCACGATGGCTGACGCCGTGATCAGCTTCATCTTGGGCACCTCCACGAGCAGACGCTCGTATGTCTCCTGGTCATATAGCACCTTGTTGGCCACTTTCTCACGGACCTTTCCCTTGGACCATTTCTTCTTGCCCTTGCCCTTGCCACCGGCCATGGCGGCGGCCATCTTCTGCTCCTTGGTCTTCTGCTGAGTCTTCGGCGGCTGTAGGCGTCACAAAGGTGGTGTTAGCACCATCACATGTCCAAACCTGCTCATTGGCTGCGATGGAGCTGCTGCTGTCACGCTTGGTCTTCTGCTGAGTCTTCGGCGGCTGTAGGCGTCACAAAGGTGGCGTTAGCACCATCACATGTCCAAACCTGCTCATTGGCTGCGTTGGAGCTGCTGCTGTCACATGCTCCTGTTTGTCTGTCTCGGTCCAATTGCTGCCGCGCTCAGCAGCAGCTCCGTCGTCCTATTGTCATATTTGAGCCATCGCTTACCATGGTTGTGCTTGCTACTACGCTCCCTGTTTAATTAGCTAGTGCAGCCGTATTGGGGATGTCGGCCAAGGACCGCGACCAGCCATCCGCTCGAGACGGTCCGTTTTCGAGCAGGAATTAACCGGTTAATTTTCTCTGGACCGGTCACCGAACCGAATGTAACACTAGCCTCAATTGTAACAATAGAATATTATTGTGATATTTTAGCACGAAGTATCTGACCTGCTGCAGCGATGGCTGCGTTCTGGCGGCCTGGTGCGTCGCTCTCAGGCACCGATGCGGAAGCAGAAGTAGCTCGAGACCTTCCCAAGGATGCGGACGTGCCGTCGGTGCAGTTTAATCCGCTGCACGGACTCTCGCTGCGTACCCAGAAAGCGCAGCTGCCAGTGTCCAAACACCGCGAGGAACTACTCTATGCGGTCGAGACGCACGCTACGACGATCCTCGTGGGCGCCACAGGCTCCGGAAAGACGACACAAGTACCACAATATCTGCTGGAAGCGGGATGGGCGAATTCCCACCCGAGACGAGCTCAAACAAGTGCAGATACGCCCAGGAACCGAGTCATCGTGTGCACGCAGCCTCGACGCGTCGCTGCAGTGACGATCGCCGAGCGTGTGGCTCAAGAAATGGGCTGCCAAGTGGGCGAGGAAGTCGGATACGCGGTGAGGTTCGAGGAGAAGTGGGATTTCGAGCGCACGAAAATCAAATTTGTGACGGACGGACTACTGCTAAGAGAAACAATGCGAGACCCGCTGCTGTCACGCTACTCGGTGGTGATGCTAGTAAGAAATATGTTGTCAGGCATAGGGTGATGGTATTGGCTGACTTGTTGTTGCTTGTTGATGCAGGATGAGGCTCATGAACGAAATTTGGAGACGGATCTGCTGCTGGGGCTGATCAAGAAGATTCAGAGGAAACGACCGGATCTGAGGGTGATCATTGCGTCGGCTACGTTGCAGGTTGATGTATTTGTGAAATTCTTTCGGAAAAGGAAGGAAAAGGAGCAGGAGCAGGGGTTGACGTTGACAACGAGTTTGAAGGACGTTGTCGCGGTGTCAGTGGAAGGTCGGCAATTTCCCGTGGATATCGAGTATCTTCAGGAGCCATGTGGAGACTACCTCCAGAAAACTGTCGATACAGTGTTGTCTATTGATGAGCACGAAGGGGGAGGTGATGTGCTGGTTTTCCTGCCTGGTCAGGAAGAAATCGATTTTGTTGTTAGGGCACTGAACGACAGAGCGCCTACGCATATCCTGTCGGTACCTCTATATGGAACACTACCACTGCATATGCAGCAAAATGCATTTCTGCCTGCACCTCGAGGAGTACGAAGGAAAGTGATTGTGGCAACTACCATCGCTGAAACTTCCGTGACAATTGAAGGTGTGGTGTTTGTGGTGGATGGGTGCTTCACCAAGCTCGCATTCTTCAACCCGCTAACAGGTGTGGAGGCTCTGCTCACGGCACCCGTATCCAAGGCGTCGGCGAAGCAGAGAGCAGGTCGAGCAGGACGTTCACGCCCCGGAAAGTGTTTTCGACTTTGCACACAAGACTACTTTCGCACCAAGTTCGCGAAGAATACTATACCACAGATGCAACGCACGAATTTAGCAACGGTGGCGCTGTATTTGCTGAGTATGGGCATTCAGGATCTGGCCCACTTTAATTTTGTGTCACCTCCATCTTCAGATGCTCTTATTCGCGCACTGGAGTTGTTGTTCTCACTGGGTGCCATCGACACGGATTGTCGTCTCATCGACCCACTGGGCACGCAAATGGCTGAATTTCCAGTTGCACCAGCGCTAGCGAAGGTATTATTGTCATCCTACAACTTCGACTGCACCGTTGAGATGCTCAGTATCGCTAGTATGTTGTCTGTTGGAGATGTTTTTCTGGGTTCACGCGGCTCCAGAGAGCGACAGGAAAAAATTGCTGAAGCCATGGAGCATTTTGCTCATCCGGACGGTGACCACATGATGTACTTGTCAATTTACGATGAATTTGTGGACAATAACAAGAATCGATCATGGTGTGATGAGCATATGCTCAGTCATCGCACACTTTTGCGTGCTACAGAGATCCGCCGACATCTCAAGCGGTACGTGACGCGCTTCAAGTCGCTGGAGAATAACAGCTCTGTCTATCCCGATGAAGACTATGTGCGACTCAGGAGCAGCGACGAAGACGCTGAAGACAAAGCTCGTAGTGCTATTATTCGCAAGTGTTTGATCAGCGGGTACTTTGCAAACGCCGCTAAGCTTCACGCCGATGGTGTCTACCACACACTACGTGACCACCGACCCGTGCAGTTGCATCCAACGTCGCTATATTATCACGTGGGTATGCTTCCTGACTGGATCATGTTCCACCAGAGTGTACTCACCACCGAAGAGTTTATTCGTGACGTATCAAGGATTGATCCACGTTGGCTCGTCGATCTCACTCCCGATTTCTACCGTGCAAAGGATATTAGTGGTGCGATATCGGGAAGCTCTGGGGCGTTGGGTTTGCCATCTGCGTCTTCAATGTCCACGAGCAAGAAGCAAAAGACCAAAGCATGTGAAGCTGACACACCACCTCAATCTACTGGTTCTGATGGCCGCATCCTTTTCCGCAAACCCAAGCGTTCGGGACTCAATTCAAAGCCCAAACTACCCGTGCACATTGGCAAGAGCAAAGGTGGGTTGCGCTCGCAATTCTGAAGAAGTCTGTGGTTTCCCGTCACAAAAACGTTCATTACTATCGATACAGTTAGTGTTATACACCTCCTTACTGGTGTGCTCTCTCTCCAAATTGGCTGTCGGACCCTGCACGTAGTCGTCGATCTTCCAGCACGCGCATCTTCCGCTGTCGTCGCTCAATGGACTCTCGTTGGCGATCATACACGGGTACACTGTAGTCCTGTAGTGAAACGTACGACGAGCCTCTTTGCGAGATTTCACTGGGCGCGACACTCAAGAACTCGTCCAGTACACTGCTGTGCTTGGTGGCGGGGTGGCGAATAGCGAGTCTTAGAATCTCCTGGAAGCGTTTCTTGCGTTGCTCCACGAGTCTCACGTCGTGGCGCTTTAGATAGCTCCAGACCCCCGCACTGGGCAGGGAGGGGAACGTAACTGTCCTGTAGTTTGTGTTGGACACTGGAGGAGCTTTTGCCAAAGCTGCAGCACTGTGTGGACTCAAGGGAATGTGGATCTCGGGGCCGTCCACTGGCGACGATGCTCTCGTCACTGCCGCGTCCCATTGCGCTCTCGAGTCCTGATACTCGAGCAGAAGGCGACTGAGTTCGCTGTGAAGGTTCTTGAAGGCACGGAAGCGCCGACGGATCGTGTAGGTGGACAAAATGCCGTCGGGGCCTTTGATATCCACGTGGTACATGACCACCCCTTGGTTATTGATACTGTGGCTGTTCAGCTCGATCGTCACGCCCTGATACGGGTCTACGTAGCCCGTGGGGGTCAAGAGCTGGCTGTTGGACGCGTCGTGGTCCGTCTCGACGGCCCAGAAATTGAGCACGTCGAAGCCGCTGGCATCGCTTGTGTAGCTGTCCCGCAGGCCGAACGCGTCATCGAAGCCTGTGGGTTTGTCCAGCGCTGCGAGGCTGCTGCGGTTGGCGCCAGGTGGCAGCTGGAAGGCTGGATCGAAGTGTTCGGGGATGGCAGACTCGCTGAAGCGGAGAGTCTGAGAAGGGGGAGGAGGAGCTACGATCCGCATGAGCGAGTGCTGCTGTGTAGGGCGCAAAATGGAGAGTGAGGAGCTTTCTCAGGGCACGGCTGGGTGGACCTGGAAGCTGCTTGATGATGTCGCAGCAGATCCACGACAGATGTAGTGAGTGCTAGATAAAACGAGGTGAAAATTGTTAGGCAACACCGACTTACTTGCTGCTGATGGCGTTAGGCAACAGGGGAAGGCGAGGCAAATATGCAGGATGAACAACAAGCCAAGACGAAGCAGGAACCGTGGGCTGCGGTGGCGGTGGCGGTTCGAGAATGACCGAGTGGTGCGTGGGTTGCGGTGCGGTTTCTCTCGAGCTCTCCAGTCACTTGAAACGCCGCTTGCCTGTGTGTTTTGTGTGGCTTCCGACGCCTTTGCTCGCTCTCTCCCGCCGCGGTGAAGTAGGGGAAACCTGCCAAAGCATGAAAACATCAACGCAAGGACAAGCCACAACTGACTCGACCAATTTTTCGGGCGCTTGACACGCTTGAACAAGCGACTTGCACGCCACGTGGTGGTTGCCAACACACACTTAAAGTGTGTGTTCGTTCGTCTCGATCAATTCAGTGGAAGACTTTCGTTCGCGACGCCAGTCATCATGTTGAGGCGAACAACGAATTGCAGTGACAGCTTTTTGCTCTGCACGGCGGACCGTCGAGACGACCTCATTGAACACGTCCTTTCATGATCACGTGGCAACCAGTGTTGAAGCAGTCAGTAGAAAGTAGGACCAAAATGTAGCCATAGCAATTCGCCTCCACTTCTCAACACGCCGGAGGAAACAAACTCGTCTGCATCACATCACTCGCATGTTCGCGTCTGTTTGTCTAAATGGGTCCACAGACTTTGTCAGCTCTTTAGTTAGCCACCTATTTTTGAAGTGGTGGTGTTCGCGACTGAGCACATTAACGACAAAATAGCTTGTGGGATCTGCAGTTTGGGCGAATTTCCAACTAACAGCGAGGAATTCCTTCAGTCGCTGTCCACCGGTGCATGAACTTGCCACTATTGGCATGCTCCACGCCTGATTCTTCTTCTGTGACTACACGTGACAATCACCCGAGATTGCGATGGGCGGTGGCGTGTCCAAGAGTGAATATGAACGCATTCGCAAAGAGCTGATACTGAAGGATCAAGTCATCCGTACTTTGCAGGAACGACTTGGCGATGGAGGCCATATTGGCCCCATGCATGCTTCATTCGCAGGAGCTAGCGGAGAGGAAAAATCGCCACCGGATAGAGCATCCTTCACCAATGCGCGGAACAAAGATGTCGACAAGGACAACCGAGTGTCTCGCGCTGAACCAACTTTGGAGTCTTCACCCCAACGGAGCAGCTTCAGTTCTCGGTTTACGTTAATTCATGAGGCAAAAGAGCTAGGAATTGGTCAACCGAATTCGGAGGCAACAAGTCCATTCAGCTCAACAGCAGAGCACAGTATCTATGTTGATGGAACTTCGAAGGGCAAAGTTCGCCGTGTCGAAGTGAGTGCTGAAGTGATGCCGAGTCGCAAAATCATGTCGACGAAAGAGCGAATAATTTACCCAAAAGGAGATAGCTCCAGACAACTTTTACTCAAAGTCTTGCAGTCGAACGTCCTGTTCAAAGGTCAATCACATGGAGAACTTCGCGATTGTTTGGACGCTTTTTTTTCGATGCGAGTAGCACCTGGTCACTTAGTGATCAAGCAAGGTACCCAAGGGGACAATTTTTATGCTGTTGAAAGCGGGCAACTTGAGATTCTAGTGTCAATGGGTGGGGCACCGCCTATTCGATATGGTTTCTTAGGTCCGGGAGTTGGATTTGGTGAGCTGGCGTTGCTGTATAATATGCCACGAGCTGCTACAATTCGTGCCGTGACTGAAGTGGAACTGTGGGCTCTTGAGCGTAATACGTTCCGAGAAATCCTAGCTTCACACAAACTTAGTCGTCTGAACCGGACCCTAGAAGTTTTGGGGAAAATAACTATTCTGAGCAAACTCACTGCATCAGAAATGCAGCAGGTAGCAGCAGCTATGGACTGGGAGGATTTCGAGGAGAATGGTGCGATCGTGAGACAAGGGGAGGTAGGTGAAAAGTTTTACATTATCAATAAGGGTGAGATCGTAGTCACACAATTGGATGCCAACACGGGTGAAGAAATTATTATCCGAAGGCTAAAAGCCGGAGACCATTTCGGCGAGATGGCGCTTTTCAAGGATGAAATGCGGTCAGCCACTTGCACAGCTGTCACACGAGTGCAGTGCGTTACGCTTGAGCGCGCGCATTTCATTGCAATGCTGGGCACTCTCCAGGAGCTCATGGATCGAGAACCAGCTCACCTTGAGGCTAGAGACATGGGTATTCGAAGGACCTCCACCGAGGCTTTAGTCGATCCTGCGGATTACAAGTACTACATGGAAATACCTCGCGATGAACTCGAGGTACTGCAAACATTGGGACGTGGTGCTTTTGGGCGTGTTCGACTTGTACGTCACGCCGCCTCCAACCGCGCTTACGCACTAAAATGCTTGATCAAATCTCATATTGTGGAAAACAATTTGAAGGAGCATGTGCTGAACGAAAAGCGGGTGATGCTCGCACTAGATCACCCGTTCATTCTGAAGTTGTACACAACCTTTAAAGACCGAACACATCTTTATTTCCTGGTGGAGCTTGCTCTGGGAGGTGAGCTTTTCACATACTTACGTCGTAAAGATCATTTCGAGGAACCCATCGCGCGATTTTACATTGCTAGTGTTGTCCTAGTTTTCCAGCATATGCACTCAAAGAGCATCGTGTATCGTGACTTGAAACCAGAGAACATTTTGCTGGACAATGAAGGATTCATGAAACTTGCAGATTTTGGACTAGCCAAGCTCGTTACCGACCGAACATGGACGTTGTGCGGTACTCCTGACTACCTTGCACCCGAAATCATCTTGAACAAGGGACACGATAAAGCAGTGGACTACTGGGCTCTAGGCATTCTTATCTTCGAGCTTATGACAGGATCAGCTCCATTCTATGCTCAAGATCCAATGCAGATTTACGCTCTCATTATCCAGGGTAATGTCAAATTCCCGGCCTACATGGGGTAAGTTATTACGTTGTGAATATTCCAATTGCAGTCGTACTAACCGCACACTGTTGCATTATTTAGGCGATCAAGTGTTGACCTCATACAAAAATTGCTGTGTCAGAACCCAGCACGGCGACTAGGAAATATGAAGCATGGAATCAAGGACATCGTTAACCATCGCTGGTTTTCGAGTTTTCAGTGGGAAAGTTTGCGAAACAAGAGTATGAAGCCCCCTATCGTCCCTCAGGTTCGTGATGACTTTGACACATCTAACTTTGAGGATTTCCGTCACGAAATCGAAGATCCTGGCCACGAATGCGACTGGGACCCAGACTTCTAGATTGTTTGATATAGGAATAATTCCACGCACATTAGTCATCTAGGGGGGGGGGGTCAAAGTCAATGGAGTGAAGACTACTAAACTACTTCGTAACAACGAAGTCAAAAGTTATTTACCGGTAGCCACGGAGTCGAAAATCATTGCATTCGCAGCGTTTAGAGTTTGCCCGGCATTTTGCCAACAGCAAGTTTCCGATACTTGTCGATAAGCTGCGCAGTTGACTGGTCCGGGGATGGAAATTGGCCAAGTTTTAGTTCGCGCGGAGGGATATACACGTAGTTTATGAATCCCCTTTCTAGCTTTAATTCACGCGCTCTCTTCTGCTGATCAGCATCCTGTCGTCTAAGCTCATCGTTGACGTCTTCTTCCAATGAGAAAGCTTCACTTGGGCTTCGAGAGGTTCCTGTCGTTCCTATTTTCCAGCGTTGCAATGTTTTGCTCGAACTTTTCGTAGCTAGCGATGAAGACTTTGTCGAATTCGGTGGAGTTAACAATTGAGCAAGTTCCATGACGCTCATTCCAGTTCGCACGGGTGTCGAGGAGGATCTGCTTGATGCTTTCCTGCTTGAATTTCTGGGACTCTTGGTTCCGCTGATGGTGTTGCTCAGGTGGTCGAACATCCTCGCAGCTGACTAGAAGACACAACGGATGCGAGTAAGTGAGTGATACCGTGATGCATCTTCTGCTCAAGAGACATACACTGGGGCGATGGCCGAATGTCACGCTCTGCGATGTCAGTCGTGCACTAGCGAAACGAGGCAAATGATCGAGTCACTATCGAGTCGTTTGAGTATGGCGAAAAGAGCCACTTACCTGTATTGAGCATGACCTGGTGGGAGCAAGTGTCGAGTGCTCACTTTGACATCCGTTGTGCTTTTGTTGTTATCGGTCGGACGAAAATCGCTCGGATCTACACTGACCACCTTTGGAGCACTAAAATGGATTACTGCTGCTTTGTACGATGTCGCTGGTGGTAAAGTGGAGAATTCGGGACGCGCTCGTGAGTCGAAGCGTGAACTGGCCAGCAAGTCGGCAGATTGATTGATGAACTGCAGCAAAAGCTAAGATACACAATTCTATGCAAGCTTCAGCGTGAACCCTTACACTAGAATGGTTTCGGGGGTTCTGCCCCACGCGCGCGCCGTCCTGCACGGATACCAAGTAGAAGCGAGGATTCTACGTTGAAGTGGCACAACCAGTCAGACCAACGCAACGTCCGACTTGTTCACAATCTTCATGAATACCAAATGTACCTTGTTGAAGTTAAGTTGCTGGTAGTTGTCAGCCATTTGGCGCTCCAAGCAGAACGGATTTGTCTCCAATTCTACGCGAGGCTCTCGTACGCGCTTTTTGGTGATGTTTGTGGCAATCGGATCCGTTTGGTCACTATGGAACTTGAGCAGCTCAATTTGCATCTCCCTCTCACGACGGCGCTCGGTAACAGATTGTGGCGATCGCTGGAGTGTCATAGTTGCAGACACGTCGAAAAATGTTATGCGAATGTCAACTGGACGGATCGCAGTGGCGAAGGAGTCGCAGCGCGCTGAAGACTGTCGATGCACTCTATAACTATTTATACGGGGTATTCTTGTCTGGTCTAGGCTTGATTGTTGAGATGTCGAAGAAGCAGAGCCTTGTACTAAACTGACAGGCCCAGAAGAAGTACAACCGAGAGAGAACAGCGTTTCACGGTGCTGGACATCGCTCCGCAACTCACAAGCAACACTCAAGGATTTTCGCGCTAGGATACCAGATTTTGGCTTAAACAGGTAGTTTGGGTCGCATTGACCTCATTGCACGCGCCTAGCACTACTACGCTAGCAGTGACTGCTACTGCTGCAGTCAGGCAATGGCAACTGATCTTTCAATCACTCCGAAAGCGGACACTTAAACACGCCCGTGCATGGTTTTAGCGTGTATTTTAATATCGCTGGTATTAAAATACCAGCCGTAGCCATTTGACAATGAAAATGGTTTTGCCTAATGCGAAGTACTCTTAAGCTTAGAGGCACACTTAAGTGCAATGGCAGAAGCGATGCAAGACGTCGCATTCAGAAGAATAAGCACTCTCTCGCGTTCTACTTTTCTCATCAGGTTGGCTACAACATCTAAAATCGACGAGTAAAATGTTCGTGTTTCCCCGAAGAGTCCGTGTTCGCAGCGATTGAGTTTCTTATCATGAACATCAACATTTCAGCCTGTTCCTCAACGTCTATCCACTTCGTACATGTAATACATGTACATTCACTTTGCAAGTCAAAATTGGCGAACTCTTACACATTGTGTGTCAAGACTAGATTTTCTCCAACGCATTGCATCATTTCGATGCGAACCGGTCTGCGAGGCCTAGCCGTGGTGCGTCCTTGCAGCAATACAAAATGTACCGCGGGCGAAGCTCGTCTGGGCAGATCGCCAACTACAAGCAAATGGTTCAACACTTGACCAAGCTGCACCTATTACCCATACAGACTCCTGGCGCGCAGCAAGCAGCTCCGATATAAGTACATGTATTAATAATGGCAAGCGGCAAGGCGAACAGCTGCGTGCACGTGAATATGTACATGTATCCCCAAAATCGCCTTTGGAAATCGAGATACTGACAAAGTTTGAGGCTTTACCTGAAACCCCCGTCCCTGAAACCACGTTTGAAAGCTCAAAGACGGGGAGATGAGCGAGTTTCCCTCCAGCTGCCCCCGCGCTGCTCTGCTCAGCTCACAAGTCAATTTGCGCAGCCCATGGCGGAGCCCACCGTGTCGCGCGGCCAGCAGCTCGAGGCGGCGGTGGACCGCCTACCGGACTGGTATTTTGCAGCAACACAAGTGCTACCGTCCCCGATCAAAGCCGTCAACTGCAGTATGTTCGCAACTCTCGGGTCGGTGTGCGAGACGGAGGACAAGCCGCAGCCGCTGGACGAAGACGACGTGAAGCCCAGAGACCCGCCGTCCAACGCCACCATGAGTTGCACAGACGACGAGCTGGAGCTCGAGAAGCTTCATGCAGCCACACAAGAGACCGACGGCAACCATATCAGAGAACAGGAACTGGGCAAGTCCACAGCCTCCAGTCGACGCTCCACGGCGTCGTCGTCAGGGACAACCCCCGACCTGGTGCTCTCGGACTTCTCGATGAGAGGCAGAGAGAAGAAGGTCATGTACCACATCGACGTGGTGGACCACGATGCCCCTTTACAGACATACACGATCCGTCGCAGCTACTCGGACTTCAAGAACCTGCACAGTCAGCTCAGCGAGATTGTCGAGAACCGACAAACATATTACCGCAGCAAAGCCGCTTCCAGACTGGCGAGAGGTGTAACCCCCGCTCTAACTGACAAAACCCCCGAGGACAAGCTTGAACGCGCCATCATGGCGTTTACATTGCCCTCGCTGCCTCAAGGAGGCTTCCTCACGTTCTGGAAGCGACATGACCGGTCACACTTGCAGTCGAGGTGTGATACCTTCCAGGGACTGCTGCGAGCAGTGCAGCAAATGGCATTTTTACGAGAATCTTTCGCAATGCAAAAGTTCTTAAGCGTCGCACCATGTACCATCCGAGAACGAGGGTCCTCGTATGTGTCGCTCTGTGAATACAGTGTCCCTACGCTGAACCCGGAAGAGGAGCAGAGGGAGCGGAAACGACGAGCACAACAGTACCGCCGCAATAGCAGCGCCAGCAACCACTCGGCACGCATGGTGGAGTATTGAGACCACAGTCGAGCAGATCCAGATTTTCAGACACCGTGTAGTATTGAACGTGAAGCAGTCAGGGAAGTAGGGAGGGCGACAGGGCCGACCAGGGTGTGGTGATAGGTAGTGGTAACTCACGAGAGCAACATGTGATCGTGCGATGTACATATCAATCAGTGATCCATAAATGTATTCGAGTACATGTAGGGTATTTGAGACGGCGCAAAACAAAGTGTTGCTATTACTACAGTAGTAATAACAAAGTGATGCTATTAACAGGCGATGCCTGTAAGAAGAGGCCATCGTTTAGTGGAAATCGAAAAAA
>NBNE01000922.1:0-15957 GCA_002215365.1 Phytophthora megakarya | reverse complement strand
TGAGCACTGTGCGTAGATTGTAGTTCTCCACTTCACAAGATGGAACTTCGGACACCATACTGGTGAGATAAGCCAGACACGAACTGTCGCTGCAGTAGGCGGTCGAAGTGCTCGACAACGCGTCGCTGCCGCACACCGAAGTCACGTTGCTGCTCAGTGTCGAAAGCTCGGAGATTTGGGACGAAGTGCAAGCGGCTGCATTGGTGATAGAGACGAAAGTGGAGAAGAATATCACGAATGTCAAGCACCGCATGAACCACGAGATGAATGACATAACTGCAGCTTATACGAAATGAAGCAAATTGGGTACTGAGAGTAATTCACCAGGTTCAGTGTGAATGCTTGTGATGATGCAACGCTGATTACTTAACCAAAATCAACTTGCCTTCTTGCTTGAACATGTGAAAATCAAGAACGAAAAAAGTAGAAAACTTTTGTACATGATAACAGGTTATATGACAAATTCCTTTATCGCATTGCAGTCCAGATCATAAATACGAGATTGAAACAATGCAATATCAACACATTCGTGTCCATAGCTTGCATTGTTGGTGCGGCACTACTGCCGCTCGAGCCTGTGGTAGTTGCACCTTGTGCAGCCAGAGTCGCAAAAATGCCGCTACGAAGTTCGCTGTCCGATACGGTACGTGATGCCTTCTCCAGCTCTGGAAATGTGTACGAATAGATATGTCGAAGACATTGATTCCTCTGTCCACGACAAATTGAGCACACCTGTGCGTAAGAATGGCGTCTACACCCAAACTGAGCATTGTAACAGGCTTCTGCGTTTTCATAGCAAGGAGGATTCGCGTCGCGAATTGCATCCAAGTTGGTGGGCAACTTTTGCATGTGGTTCGTGGTCTCATCCGCCAGCGCATTGTACAGTGCTATCATCTGTTGTGTACGTGCAATGTTGGTCTCAAGCGAGGACGGGTTCTTCCAGAATGGGATGCTGGTAACATTTTTTAGTCCAAATGTCTTGTCTTGATCGTACGAGTGGAACTCCACATGTCCAGCTTTGCAGAACGCGTTGTAGTCCTTGTAGTAATTGGTCGAGGCTTTCTGAACCTTGTCAATCGCTGATGATGTTGTCGATTCCGAGACGGAACTCGAACTACCAAGCGATACACTTGAGCCAGACGATGAATTTGAATTTGTGCTAGTAGCATCGATCTCCGTGATACCGACCAATTGATCAATCGATAGATATCCCAAAATTTTATACGAAAACGTGCAATTCACTCCATCAGGCTCCGTTCCAAACGGACACAATCCACCCGGGTGTTGCTGTCGACATCCGTCGCTTTTTCCACTCGTCCAACTTGATGTCACACAACTATTCGGGTATGAGAACCAGACCGTATCATAGTACGGCGCCATCATATCTGCCGCGAAAGCTTGGGCTCCTACACACGGTCCAATGTTCGGCTGTCCATCCAGTCCATTGAATTGTTTGCACTCTGGTGAATGTCGACTGGAGCCGTTGGAACTCGCGTCTCCGTTGTTTTGTCCATCAGCATAGGCACATTCTCCATCCTTCATCACTACAAAAGGACAAAACTCCGGATACATGTATCGCTGCTCCTGATATTCCGCTAAAGCAGCATTGGGCTGCACGATCTGCACCTCCAGGAACGTGATGACGCTCACATTAAAAAGGACAAAACTCCGGATACATGTATCGCTGCTCCTGATATTCCGCCAAAGCAGCATTGGGCTGCACGATCTGCACCTCTAGGAACGTGATGACGCTCACATTGTTTTTCCTCTGGCAGTTCACGGAATCGTCCGTCGGGTCTTCACCTCGATCGATGCAGTCGCGTTGCAGGTACATGAGTGCTCCTTCCACACTAGAAGTGGTGACAGAGTCCATTGTGGCTCGATAGCGCTCGCTAAATGTGAAATTTCCACTGGATGACAAGGAATTCGGAATGCCAGACACGAAAACTTGATGATCTGCATCCCACTCAGGCGAGTACGTCTCCACACGCGCCTGGTACGACGTCACTGTCCGCATAGTCCATGCCTCGACTCCATATAACAAAACTGAAGCTGTTAGTAGAGACAACAAGCCTTGAATGGACTTCATCACCACAAGGAAGAGATGAATTGAGCTGCTCGTGTGACTGTGCCTAATCCGGGCAGAAGCCGGATCAGTTTGTGTTTTCTACACCAACTGAAGAAAGAGGCAGTGGAGCCAAGTTGGCTACACTGCAGTTGGCTCAGCCAACTGCAACGTAAGACGTGAGTCATAGTTAAGACAACAACAAAGTGTTCGAGAATGAAATGGGATATACGATTGCGGGAGCTTCTGCCTGCTGTCACTGACCTACAACTACAATATTGTCTTCTATGAGGAAGAAAACGGTCTTAGTACTCACTCACTTGGGCGTAGCTCCGCAGCATCATCAACTGTGTGATGAGCAAAGAATCAGGTTTAGGAACACTCCTTGCCTTCTGTGCCGTCCGCCGGGATGTACCAGCAGTGCTTCGTCTTCACACCGCCGACAGTGGTGTCGGAAATGCTGGAGCCGAACGACCACGAGTCGTCAGCCGTGTGGTACTGCAGCTTCATCCAGTCCTCCGATGCAGTCAGCGAGAAGAAACCGTACTCGTCACCCGTGTACGTCCAGATGTTGCTGACGTAGTCGGCTGCGTACGTGGTGATGCCACTGGCAGACTCCTTCTGGATACCACCACCAGCACCGTTTTCCACAAAGTGGACGCCAAGGGTTTCCGAGTAGTCGTGCTTCTCACCGTGGGTGTGACCATACACCCACGCGTGGATGCCAGAGCCTTCCAAAATGTCGAACCACTCCTTCATTCCCTTCTCGGCGTAGTGCACACTGGGACTGTAGTGGCTGTTCACGATCTTCCAAGTGGCATTGGACGTCTGGACCTTCTCGGCCAGTTGCGTACGCGAGTCGTCACTCCACTCGGTGAACTTGGCAAAACAGGCATCGTACATGTCGGTGTCACCTCCGCAGCAGAAGTCATCACCACGAGCCACACTGTTGCACTTGTCGTCATCTCCTTCCGAGTACCCGTAGCACTGGCAGCACACCTGTTGCGCAGCGTGGACATCAGCATCACCGGAGTCGACATTGAAGATGTCAATGCTGACACCAGAGTCTGAGTCCTCAATAGTGTAAACGTAAAAGTGGTCCTTCAGCACCCAACGGTCGTCATTGGGACTTGTGTACTCCTGTTGCCACTTGAACTTGTTTTCCAGAGCAGCAACCAGGTCATCAGCAGAGCTGCATTTGGCGTTGTTGTCACCGTCCGAGCAGACGTAACTGGCACCACCGTAGTCGTGGTTACCCAGCACATTGACGAACGGGATTCCTGCCAAATTGTCGCCCTTGAATTTTCCCTCAAAGGTCGTCGTAAACCGAGAGTCGCGTCCATCTTCACTGTTGATACCCGTCCAGTAGAAGTTGTCACCGTGACTGAGAATGGCTTTAGGCTTGACATCCGAGTCTCCTGCTTGGGTGTTCATGAGGTTGGCAACAACATCTTCGGCAACAACATCGAAGTTGTTGTACGTCTCGGACCGAGTGCAGCACGAATCTTGGGTCACAGTTGTGCCCCAATCTCCAATGGCAAAAGCTGCCAGCGAATAGGTCACTGAAAAAAGCAGAAACAAGAAAATCCATCAGCATTTGGTCTCTCCCATCTAAAAATTTTAGGATTTTTTACCTGAAGTGGGGTCGGAAGTCACGGTAGCAGTGACGGAACTGTTGCCACTTGTGGAGTTGCCGGATTTCTTGCTGGTAGACGAACTGGTGCCACTTCCGCTTGAGGTGGAGCCATTTGTGCCTGAAGACTCCGAAGTGGTGGAAGAAGAGTCCGATTTAGTGGCAACGAGAACGCCAACGATAGCACCGACGACGGCACAGAGCACGACGATGCCGATGACGATCAGCCGCTTGTTCACTGCCATTTTTTGCAGTCTCTTCCTGATTCACTTGAGGCCTGGAGCAAATTTGAAAGAGTGAGCTTGCATGACCCACGGAACACGAAAAACCTCAAAACCTCGTGCAAACAAGATCCGCATCTGATTTTTTGACAATCCTCTATATTGGAATCAATTCTATATAAGAATATTGGGTTCATGCGCTTTGCTATTTGAAGAGGATAGATACACTTCTTTACTTAAGAATGGATGGTTGACTATTGAGAGGATCATATGGTACGGACAACTAAAAATCGTGTTTTTATCGTGTCCATTTCCACCCGACCAGCCTTTTGAAAGTTTTCGCTTCCTTCATGGACACCTTCACTATCTCTGTGAATTTTGAGCACCACCGAATAATGCAGGCAAAATATCATACATTTGATGCGTTGGTGCTACATGTAGTGCGCTCAATGCAAATGTCGCTTCGATTAACCCTTATTAATGGGCGAGACAGCTCCTGCGTGTTAATCTGAGATAGCGGAAGATGCACCACATGGTAGAATATCGTGGCTAGTTCCACGCCAGGCACGCGCTCCAGATCGAACAACGCAACACGCAAAACACCGAATAGTTTACGCAGAGAGTTCGTATGTAGAGAATCTCACGTGCGTCTCATAGTCGATAGTTCAGTGACAGACTTTCCATGATGGAAAATCGAAATTCCATCAGCAAGTCACACTTGGCTCTTCGAAGTCGACTTCGAAGGGCCATCCCAAGCCAAAAGTAACATTGTCTGGAGCCTCCTGATAACATCCGTGACACCTGATTAAAATAAAATTATTTGCTTGAGAAGGAAGTTCCTACTGAATGGGAAATGAGTATTTCATTCACAGGATGTTTACCACAAAATATCGAGCAGGGCAACAGTTCTACATGTCAACTTTGTACACTCTAGCAGCCTGCTATCCAGTCATGCAACTTCGAATTTAGCATTCCTTGCCTTCTGCACCGTCCACTGGAATGTACCAGCAGTGCTTGGTGGCCACACCACCAGCCTTGGTGGACTTGAAGCTCTCTGCAAACGACCACGAGTCATCCGCAGTGTGGTATTGCAGCTTGAGCCATTCCTCAGACGCCTCCACGGACATGAAGCCGTATTCATGGCCGCCGTAAGCCCACAGAGCTTCCACGTCCCCAGCAGCAAATTCAGGAATTCCACTGGCAGACTCCTTTTGGATACCTCCACCTGCACCGTTGTCCACGAAGTGAATCTTGTATGGTGCCGAGTAATCGTGGTTTTCACCATGAGTGTGTCCGTTCATCCAAAGCTGAATACCGGAGTCCTGCAGAATGTCGAACCACTTCTTCATACCCGCTTCATCGTAATGAGCGTACGGGTTGTAGTGGCTGTTGACGATCTTCCACGTCGCCTTGGAAGCTGCCACCTCCTTGGCAAGTTGCTTACGTGAATCATCACTCCATTCCGTGAACTTATCGAAGCAAGCATCGAACATTTCGGTATCACCCCCAGCACACAATTTGTCACCACGTGCAACATTCTTGCACTTCTTGTCACTTCCTTCGGCATAACCGTAACATTGGCAACAAGTCTGTTGAGCACCGTGAGTGCTGGCATCACCTGCATCCACGTTGAAAATGTCGATGCTCACACCCGAGTCCTTGTCCTCAATCGAGTAGACGTAGAAGTGGTCCTTAAGGATCCAACGGTCCTCGTTCGGACTCGTGTAGTCGGACTGCCATTGGAACTTGTTCGACAGCGCCTTCACCAACTCGTCAGCAGAAGAGCACTTGGCAAGACCCTTGTCATCCGAGCAAATGTAACTAGCACCACCGTAGTCGTGGTTGCCCAGCACATTGACCCACGGCACGTTCTTGATGTTGTCACCGTCGTACTTTCCTTCAAAAGTGGTCGTGAAGCGAGAGTCACGACTACCTTCGCTGTCAATACCCGTCCAGTAGAAGTTGTCACTGAAAACACAAAACAATAGTTGTTAGCGTACCACAGCCCAAGATTATCACTAGAAACTACATACCCGTGACTAAGAACACACTTGGGCGGGGCCGAAGCAGCCTTCGCCTGCTGGTCCATCAGATTGGCCACAATATCTTCAGCATTGACATCGTAGTCGTTGAAAGTGGACGAACGGGTGCAGCATGAGTCTTGCGAGGTAGTCGTTCCCCAGTCACCGATAGCAAACGCCGAAAGTGTGTACTTAGCTGGATGGAAGAAAACAGAGAGTTAGTCTATCATAACTGAAGACGAAATGCTAGAGATCCCTTCATACCGTCAGTCGGATCGGACGTAATGGATTCGGTGCTAGAGCCCGAACCAGACGAAGTCTTCTTCTTTTTGGTCACTGTCTTGCCACTGGACGAACTGGTGGTAGTCGAGCTGTCGCCGTCACTGCTCACAGTGGAGCCTGAGCCAGAGCTCGCAGTGCCCGACGAATTGCTGGCCGAGCTGCTCGACTGGCGAGTCACCATGACACCGACAATGACGCCGATAATCGCGAGTACCAGCACGACTCCGATGAGCTGAGCCTTCTTGGTCATCATCTTGCCACCAACTGTCGTATCCAAGCGCTGTTGTTGCTGTGTTGTCCTGTCCTACTGACGGGGTCTAATGCCTCTCCTCCTCGGCAAAAGCGCAAATGGGAGCCCAATGTTCGAGACGGGGGGTCAATACACGCGACGGAGCACCACCGTGCCTATCTCTTGTTGCCTTCTGGCTCTTTGATTAAATAGTCAGCGTGTTCGTGCAAATGAGACTTTGTGTCCGCTTCGAACACCAGTTTTCTATGGGATAGCGTTTGTTAGACCATTTGCTAGACGAGGCGCGTACCCCCTCACATCCAAATTGACTCTCGAGGCAACGATAATGGAGAAATTCGCTGCCCCATCGTGTCGCACTCTCCACGCAGCAACAAGGACTAAACGCACAGTCGTGGGTTCGAACTGCTCTGGTGTGGGTCACTTTTCTCTCTTGCCAAAATCCACCGGTGAGAGAGCACTAAACCTTCGATCACTCGAATTCGTAGCGATGTAACAACCTGGTTCAATAATGAGTTTCAACATGTACATTGACTTGCACACACCAAAGGATTTCAATCCAAACGGGTTATTCATTCAAAAACACAACTGTATCCGAGAAGTTGAAGAGTTAGCACTCTTTGCCAGTGTCTCCATCAACTGGAATGTACCAACAATGCTTAGTAGCAACGCCACCGATCGTCGACGACTTGAAACTTTCAGCAAACGACCACGAGTCATCGGTTGAGTGATACTGCAACTTGAGCCATTCCTCAGATGCTTCGATAGACATGAAGCCATACTCCTGACCACCGTAAGCCCACACTGCCTCAACATCCGACGATGCATACTCGGGAATTCCACTCGCAGATTCCTTCTGAATACCTCCACCGGCACCGTTGTCCACGAAGTGAACCTTGTACGTCGATGAATAATCGTGATTCTCACCGTGAGTGTGTCCGTTCATCCAAAGCTGAACACCAGAATCCTGCAGAATGTCGAACCACTTTTTCATACCCGTTTCATCGTAGTGAGCGTACGGGTTGTAGTGGCTGTTGACAATCTTCCATGTCGCCTTAGAAGCTGCCACCTCTTTGGCAAGTTGCTTACGTGAGTCATCACTCCACTCCGTAAACTTGTCGAAACACGCGTCGTAAATGTCGGTATCACCGCCAGCGCACAATTTGTCACCACGAGCAACGTTCTTGCATGTTTTACTGTCGCCCTCAGCGTAGCCATAGCACTGACAGCACGTTTGCTGAGCACCGTGTGTGCTAGCATCTCCCGAGTCCACATTGAAAATATCAATGCTCACACCCGAATCCTTGTCCTCAATCGAGTAGACGTAAAAGTGATCCTTGAGGATCCAACGATCATCGTTGGGGCTTTTGTAGCCTGACTGCCACTTGAATTTGTTCTCCAGAGCAGTGACTAACTCAGTGGCGTCTGAGCATGCAGCAGTGTTGTCACCCTTAGAGCAAATGTAATCGGCACCACCGTAGTCGTGGTTACCCAGTACATTGACCCAGGGGATGCTCTTGATGTTGTCACCCTCGTATTTGCCTTCAAAGGTGGTCGTGAATCGAGTGTCACGTCCGTCCTCACTGTTGATACCTGTCCAGTAGAAGTTGTCGCCGTGGCTCAAGATGCACTTGGGTGCAGCCGAAGCAGCACTGGCCTGTTGGTTCATGAGGTTGGCAACAATATCTTCAGCATTGATATCATAGTCGTTGAACGTGGACGAACGGGTGCAGCACGAGTCCTGCGTGGTAGTCGTGCCCCAATCTCCGATGGCAAAAGCAGACAAGGTGAACTTGGCTGTTCCACAAAATACAAATCATCAACGTAAGTCTCCGCTAACTGGTACCGTCTCAATAGAATGTCAAAGCTCACCACTGGTGGGATCGGACGTGATAGAGCTCGAGCCTGAACTCGTCGAGTTCTTGAGCTTGTACGTAGTGCCCGAGGTCGACGACGAGGATTTAGTGGAGGACGTTCCACTGCTGCCGCTGCTCACTGAGCCAGAACCGGAACTGGTTGTGCCCGAGGAATTACTAGCCGAGTCGCTGGATTTGCGGGCGACTAGAACACCGACAATGACACCAATGACGGCCAAAATGACCACCACACCGGTGATCGCGACCTTCTTGGACACCATTTCGATGGGTTAAAGCCTGGTTGGTACTCCGGAATGAAGTCGTGAGCTGGGATCGATGTTTGCGGTCCGCCGCAAAAGCTCAAATGAGCCATGCGCTGAACTGGCCAGTCGAAGGTACCGCCCGGCACAACTGACTCTGCCGTCTGGCTTTGGGGTTGTAGTTACCGTTCTCGTCCGCTGATTCGTCGATGAAGCGTCATACTTTTATGTGATTGGATGAAACTCGAATTTGATGTTCGAAGTTAGTACTTTTTAATTTCGCTTCCAACCGTGCATACGAACGGCAAGTCATTTGCAAACAATTGTCATTTTCGCGTGGGTAGCCACTACGGATGCGAAGTTACCATGCGGACAAGATCACGATGGTCCACACAACGTCTTGGGACAGACACCAAAGCCTATCGGTATGGTTCAATGATGAACTCATGCGGTGGTAGGCAACACTTCATCAACAAGACATGAATCCAATAATCACGATGGTCCACACAACGTCTTGGGACAGACACCAAAGCCTATCGATATGGTTCAATGATGAACTCATGCGGTGGTAGGCAAAACTTCATCAACAAGACATGAATCCAATGTTGCAGCGCCAAAATACACCCACATGAACTTCTCACAACAACACTACAAGTCGAGTCGGTTCTGCGTCTCTATCCTGCGAGCCACAGCTGGCACGAGATTCTCAGCGGACGATGCACACACTTTTCCAGGAATGTTTAGGATCGCTCGATGCCATGAAACACTGAAAACGAAGTTTGATTGTCAAAAGTTTCATTTAGAAATGGGTACTTTGGCTATGAAGACGAAGAAGAGGAAGTGCAGTCTTGACCGTAAGTACCATCGTTCGGAACGTACCAACAATGTTTAGTTGCCACTCCACCGACGGTAGTCGAGTTGAAACTCTCCGCATACGACCATGAATCATCGGCTGTGTGATACTCCAGCTTTAACCAATCTTCCGACGCAGTCAGAGAGAAGAAACCGTACTCGTCTCCTGTATACGCCCACAAGTTCTCCACATAGTCCTCAGCGTACGTCGGAATACCACTGGCAGATTCCTTTTGGATTCCACCACCAGCGCCGTTATCGACAAAATGAACTCCTAAAGATGAGGAGTAGTCATGATTTTCGCCGTGCGTATGTCCGTTCAACCAAACGTGCACATCGCTACTGTTGATGATGTCGAACCATCCCTGCATACCCGATTCAGCATAATGAGCGTACGGGTTGTAGTGACTATTGACAATTTTCCATGTCGCTGTTGAGTTGGCGATATTGGCAGCCAACTGCGTACGAGAGTCATCACTCCACTCTGTGAACTGAGCCATGCAGTCGTCGTACATGTCGCCATCTCCACCGCAACACGCATCGTCACCACGTGCTACGTTAGCACACGCATCATCGTCATCTCCAGCATAACCGTAGCATTGACAGCAAGTTTGCATTGCACCGTGAGTGTCTGCATCGCCCGAGTCTACATTGAAGATATCAATGCTCACTCCTGAACTTGAATCCTCGATGGTGTAGACGTA
Source organism: Phytophthora megakarya (assembly GCA_002215365.1). Lineage (NCBI taxonomy): Eukaryota > Oomycota > Peronosporomycetes > Peronosporales > Peronosporaceae > Phytophthora > Phytophthora megakarya. The sequence continues at coordinate 5,816 of NBNE01000922.1, read as the reverse complement.
AAAATGATCCTCTAAAATCCAGCGATCGTCGTTCGGACTTGTGTATGTAGACTGCCAGGAAAACTTGTTTTTCAAAGCGGTGACGAGTTCATCTGAGTCGGAGCATGCCGCCGTACCATCGTTCGAGTCCGAGCAGATATAGTCAGCACCTCCATAGTCGTGATTCCCCAAAACATTTACCCACGGGATCGTTTTGATGTTGTCGCCATCGTATTTCTCCTCGAACGTCGTCGTGAATCGAGTATCTCGTCCATCGTCACTGTTGATTCCTGTCCAGTAAAAATTATCGCCGTGACTGATGATAACCTTCGGGGTAACATCAGCATTCCCAGCCTGTTGGTCCATCAGGTTAGCCACAATGTCCTCAGCATTGATATCGTAGTCATTGTACGTAGAGGAACGAGTGCAACATGAGTCCTGCGAAACAGTGGTGCCCCAGTCTCCGATAGCAAAAGCTGACAGGGAATAAGTGACGCTTGTGGGGTCTGAGGTGATGCTAGACGAGCCGCTGCTGGTGCTTTTGCTCGACTTCTTGGTCGACTTGCTAGTTCCAGAGGTGCTTGACGTTGTTGTACTCCCCGAACTGGACGAACTGGCGTCTGTACCATCAGCGGTGGTTGATGAACTCGATGATCCGTTAGTCACCACCACACCGATGATAACTGCGACGACGGCACACACAACCACTACGCCGATGATGATCAACGCTTTCCTGGGTAGCGCCATATTTGTCTGGGTCTGTTCACGCCACTGCAAATTCGCGAGTGAGATACAACGCCGATGCAATCGCTGCAAGGCCTTGTTCCTTTGGAGGATCGAGCATGCACATGTAGCGAGAGTTTATCTATGTGGGATCCATCCGGCACGCATTAATTGCCTGCAAGTATAGCGAAAGCAAGTTAGACCTAGTCAGAGTGCCGTACCGATCACTACGTACGACACTTGTGCATCGACCTGGTCTGTGATTCCTACCGATTCTCTAGCATGCAATGCACCTTAGGATCGAGCATGCACATGTAGCGAGAGTTTATCTATGTGGGATCCATGCGGCACGCATTAATTGCCTGCAAGTATAGCGAAAACAAGTTAGACCTAGTCAGAGTGCCGTACCGATCACCACGTACGACACTTGTGCAATGACCTGGTCATGATTCCTACCGATTCTCTAGCAGGCAATGTACCTCTGTACTCGCCACGCACGCAACTTTGCTGAAGACGTGTGAAAATCCTGGCGAAATCTGCATTATCGTTGGGTCCTTTTGGATCATCTTGCTACAATAATGTGAGTTGTGATCGCCTTCGCGCTGTTGTGGTGCGTCGAACGAACAAAGTCTTCGTCTACATTGAATTCGCACTTCAACTACAGTAGCAATTTTACCAATGACTAACGCAACCTTAGTTGACATTAATTTTGGTGTGATGTTCATTCATACTACGTAGTACATCCCCACCGAGCAGAAGGGAGACACTATGCTTACGTATAGTTTCGTTTCGTTTTTTATGTATTACTCGTTTGAGAAAGTAGACGGAACGGAATCAAAGGCTTAGTTGACATTAATTTTGGTGTGATGTTCATTCATACTACGTAGTACGTCCCCACCGAGCAGAAGGGAGACACTATGCTTACGTATAGTTTCGCTTCGTTTTTTATGTATTACTCGTTTGAGAAAGTAGACGGAACGGAACCAAAGGTATGGACAAGAAAAGTTTCATTAGGGAAGGTTTACAGATTCATTCAAGACGGTCTTTCGTCCATACATCGTGTTGTACGAAGAACTAAACAAAATTCTCTCAAGTTCTGTGCTGTGTAATGCATTTACGAGGAGCTTGATGACGAGGTGCACTCTTGTCCTTCTGTGCCATCGTTCGGGATGTACCAGCAATGTTTAGTCGCCACACCACCGACCGTAGTCGAGTTGGAACTCTCCGTGTAGGTCCATTTGTCATCTGCTGTGTGATACTGCAGCTTCAGCCAATCTTCTGATGCAGTAAGCGAGAAAAAACCGTACTCGGTACCGTCATAATCCCACAGGTTCTCAACGTAGCTCTCAGCGTAGGTAGGGATGCCACTAGCAGACTGTTTAATGATACCACCGCCAGCGCCATTGTCTACAAAGTGAACTCCAAGCGAGGAAGAATAGTCATGGTTCTCACCGTGTGTGTGGCCATTCAACCAAAGGTGAACATCGCTGCCGTTAATGATGTCAAACCATTTCTGCATCCCCGATTCAGCGTAATGAGCGTACGGGTTGTAATGACTGTTGACAATTTTCCACGTCGCTGTTGAGTTGGCAATGTTAGCAGCCAATTGCGTACGGGAATCATCGGCCCACGAGGTGAGTTGATCCACACATGCGTCGTACATATCCGTGTCTCCCCCACAACAGGCATCATCACCGCGAGCGATATTATCGCACGTATCATCGTCATCACCAGCATAGCCGTAACACTGACAGCACGTTTCCTGCGCGCCGTGCGAGTCTGCATCGTTCGAGTCAATGTTGAAGATATCAATGCTCACTCCTGAGTCCTTGTCCTCGATAGTGTAAACGTAGAAATGGTCTTCTAAAATCCAACGATCATCGTTCGGACTGGTGTATCCTGATTGCCACGAGAATTTATTCTTCAGTGCGGTGACTAACTCCGTCGAGTCTGAGCATTTCGCTGTGTTGTCACCCGATGAACAAATGTAGTCGGCACCTCCGTAATCGTGGTTTCCTAGTACATTCACCCACGGGATGGTCTTGATATTATCTCCATCGAATTTATCCTCAAAGGTGGTCGTGAAACGGGAGTCCCGACCGTCTTCACTGTTGATGCCTGACCAGTAGAAATTGTCACCATGTCCAATGACAACTTTGGGAGCCACTGCAGCTGCTGCAGCCTGTAAGTTCATCACAGTGGCAACTACATCTTCAGCGTTGATATCGTAGTCTGTAAATCCGGAGGATTGGCAACACGAATCCTCCGTGACTGTGGTGCCCCAGTCCCCAATAGCGAATGCCGCCAAAGAGTAGGTAACAGCAGTTGGGTCGGATGTGATAGTGGAGGAACCACTACCGGTGCTGGTTTTCTTGGTAGAGGATGATGATTTAGTAGTGCCACCTGAGCTGGTTGCACTGCTGCCTGAAGATGCTGAGCCGGACGAGGTGCCGTCGCTGGTGCTGGCAGAGGAAGAATCTTTGGTGACCACGACGCCGACGATGACACCGACGATGGCTAAAACGACCACCACACCGATGATGATCAGCGCTCGTCTAGGAATTGCCATTAAGATTCTCCTGTATTTTGCAGTTTTGAGGTCTTTGCTGCAAATTCGCGAGTGAATCAGATGAAGTGACCTGGACCCCCAAGTTTGTTGTGCGCCCCGGCTCAAAGGTGCATGTCAAAGTATTTTGACCAATCATAAAGCGCGAAAATGATCTGCTGGGAGTCATCTTGCTCAACGTATGCTTACGCGACAAGGTCCCGTGCGCACCGATCCGAACAACATGGCTGTTGTTGTCGCTACGACTGCAAAGGCGTGTCTAGTATCGATTAGATGGCATCTAAGGTTCGAGGCAGAATTACAAATGGTCGGCTGAATGCTGCACGATGAAGAAAACACTGTTGTTGTCGCTACGACTGCAAAGGCGTGTCTAGTATCGATTAGATGTCATCTAAGGTTCGAGGCAGAATTACAAATGGTAGGTTGAATGCTGCACGATGAAGAAGACATCGAATACTACGACTAGCAGAAGGATAAGTTGAAGTGGAGGCTTCCAATGTTGGTTAAGTTGATTGTCATATAGAGATTTCGGTATTAAGAATTGTTGTGCTCGACACTTTGTTGTGATGCTTGATGGCGTAGGATAATTATGCACGAGAATCGAGTTTGTATGAGTAGCGCGCAAGCTGACGATTTTTGACGAAAGGCGGTGGTCAACGAATGTGACGCGGCTTTCCGATTGATAACGCACACGGATCTTTGTGGCTGTGTGACTCGGTCCCTTGTGTGAGTAGCATTTGCGCAACCAGGTCGGTTTGTTTAGGATCTATTGCCAAGCGTAGAGTGATACATGTCTACCAGTACTGTACAATCAAAGCGTCTTGATCCAATGTACTCGTCATTTTTACACATGACAGTGGAATTTAAACTGTTAAGACGCCAGAACTGCAGCTTATACAGTGTTCTCCATCAGCTACCAGCGATTGACCAATATCTACGAAGTCGAGGTGCATTCCTTTCCTTCCGTGCCGTCGTTCGGAATGTACCAGCAGTGCTTCGTGGCAACACCACCGACGGTGGACGCGTTAAAACTCTCCGCGTACGACCATTTGTCGTCAGCAGTGTGGTATTGCAGCTTCAGCCAGTCCTTGGACGCAGTGAGCGAAAAGAAGCCATACTCTTGACCATCGTACACCCACAAGTTGTCGATAATGTCTTTAGCGTACGTAGGAATACCGCTGGCGGATTCCTTTTGGATACCACCACCTGCACCGTTATCAACGAAATGCACACCGAGGGAGGCCGAGTAATCGTGATTCTCTCCGTGGGTGTGGCCATTCAGCCACAGATGAACACCAGTGCCGTTAATAATGTTAAACCACTTGTCCATACCGGTCTCAGCGTAATGCGCGTAGGGCGAGTAGTGGCTGTTCACCACTTTCCACGTCGCCGTCGAGTTGGCGATGTTCGCTTCTAGTTGTTTACGTGAGTCGTCACTCCACGCTGTGAATTGAGCTATGCACTGATCGTACATATCCCCATCACCTCCACAACAGGCATCGTCCCCACGCGCGACATTAGCACATTTACTATCATCATCACCAGCATAGCCGTAGCATTGGCAACAGGTCTCAGTAGCACCGTGCGAGTCAGCATCACCAGAATCGACGTTGAAGATGTCAATACTTATCCCCGAATCCTTGTCTTCGATAGTGTAGACGTAAAAGTGATCTTCCAAAACCCAGCGATTGTCGTTGGGACTTGTGTACGTCGACTGCCACGAGAATTTATTTTTCAATGAAGTCAGCAGATCGTCTGTAGACGAGCACTTTCCAGCACTGTCACCGTCCGAGCAAATGTAGTCGGCACCACCGTAGTCGTGGTTACCCAGTACATTCACCCACGGCAAAGTCTTGATGTTATCCCCATCAAATTTACTCTCGAATGTCGTCGTAAAACGCGAGTCACGTCCGTCTGCACTGTCAATACCGTTCCAGTAGAAATTATCTCCGTGTCCAATGACACATTTCGGTGTGACATCAGCAGCTTTGGCCTGTTGGTCCATGACATTAGCCACAATGTCCTCAGCGTTGACATCATAGTCATTGTAGGTAGACGATCGTTTGCAGCACGAGCTCTTGGTAGTGGTCGTACCCCAGTCCCCGATGGCAAAGGCAGCCAAAGAATACTTGGCACTGGTTGGGTCCGACGTGATGGTGGAGGTTGAATTCGAACTCGATTTTTTCGAGGAAGACGAAGATTTTGAGGAGGTTCCTCCGGAACTGCTCGTTGTTGCTGAGCTTCCTGATCCGGAGACCGAACCGGAGTTGCCATCGCCTGTGCTAGATGAGCTGGAAGATCCTTTGCTCACTGCAACACCGACGATGACGCCGATGATGGCCAAAACCACCACCACACCGATTCCGATCAGTGCCTTCCTCGGAATTGCCATCCTTTGATTGATATTCTGCTGTACTGCAAGCGAGTTCTGCTGTCCGAGCTGCAAGTTCGCGAGTGAGAGAACTTTGCACCAGCAAAAGCTAGTCAGCACGAACTTCAGATGTGGACGCCTGTCTCAAGAATCAGTGAAGTGACGTGATTGGCTGAG
>NBNE01000921.1:0-15960 GCA_002215365.1 Phytophthora megakarya | reverse complement strand
TAAAACATTACATTACTTTACAACTGTGATCAACCACACACGCAGCGTCTGCGTAGCGGACGCCCAGAGCGCTAGTTTAATATATAGAATAGATGTGCATCTCGCCATAATTCAGGTATCCAGCAAGTTACTTATGGATTAAGTAGGATCCTATTAAAACCAGTTAACTAAATTTGAGTATTTATTAGATACGGCTATCTCGCATTAGTTTTATATAGAATTTTACTCAAGTTATTTGATCTTATCATGTATATGTGGAATGTGCCAATGCACCTTAGTTACACACAAAAAGACAGGTAAAGACAGGGTTATGTATGTAAATACCGCAACTTAGAATTATTATTGAGGAATAGATTTGAAACTGAGCTGATTGTGCCATTCAGTATTGTACCAAGTGAAGAGCACGAAGTAATAGGCGTTGAGATCGTCCCGTTTGGTAGAGTTTTGTGCTGGTGATTCTGCACCATTAGAGAGATTTCGTAGCAATTCATCACCCTCACATTTGGTTAAGTTCACACAATGTCTATCCTGTTTTCGCCCACACATATGGGGAATTCCCCAGATTTTATTATCTTCAGTGAATTCATTCCCTACCCGTACACTCTATAATATGCTAAGTTCGCTCTCAAAACCAAGACCTGTTTCATTTACTACGCAAATAGCCTGTCAAACTGTATCCAAATCCTAAACCATGCAGCACAATGTGAAGGTGTTCTTAAGATCTAATCGTTGTTGATAATCGACTGTGAGAGTAAAACAAATGTGACGACAACCACGAAACCTCTCTTTTATCCATCTTACCATCACATCAGTTCGCTGACGATTTTGCGCCATTATCTAATGTGATGGTAAGATTTTCTAATGTGATGGTAAAATGGATAATGGCGTAAAATCGTCAGCGAACTGCCCAATTTCGAATGTTTGGCGGGAAGGTTGCGCGCCAATAGCCAGTCTTTACTATTTTGGCCAATTGGAGGGCGATTTTGCTGAATGACTTTGAAAGGGATTCCCGAAAACGCGATGCAATATACAGAGTGGTCGTGCAATATGCATTGCAATAATGGATCTGAAAGCGCTGCAATGAGGTAAGGGAAATGGTCAATTAAGGATGAGCTTTACAAGTTGTCAATAACTGTCAATTTAGAAATAACTTGACAGAGGCGAGCATACAAATAGAAAGCTGAGAATCTAAACTTTTTGAAGACCCGTGGAATCTAAAGACATGCCCCGAAAACTTAATTTTAAAAAGCCTTTCTGCAGGGAGTTCTGCCAATTAGAGGCCGATTTTATACTTGGTTTCAGTATTGAAAAACGAAGTGTTCACGAAGGTACCTTATAACTGACCAATCGCAATACTGTTTACAACTTTTAAAGGATTCTATTGGTTAAATGAACCCGCCTCTAATTGTCCAAACGGCCCCTAATTGACCATTTCTCTTATTGCAATAAGTATTACAAAATAGCAACACTGGTGGAGTGCTCCAGGGAATTCCGGCAGGACGATGTAGCAGTTGGAGGTCGACGCGGGCGAATGACGGGAAAGGACCAACAATGAACGAGCGACGGGAGCCTCTGAGTCGCCTTAGATAGTCACAAAAATGTATCATCCCAATATAGTGACCACGGCCCAGGACCTCGATCTATCCTACGACGGACCCCGATCCAGCCTGTGACGGACCCCGATCCAGCCTACGACGGACCGATCTAGCCTTCGACGGACCAGTATGACTACCGCGGTTATTAGGGCTGTAGAAAGGTGCTATAGTTAGACGAAAGTTAGTAGCCAGTGGGTAGGATAGACAGGATAGGATCAGTTCCCAATATTCTTGGTTGTGCATATAGCTCCCTAAGTCACTGGTTGGTCAGAAGCACAAGTTTTCTTCGCGCGTCTACGTTTGAAGATCCTCCAGCGCTCGCCAAGTAGAGCCCCCCTCAATAAGTGCGCCCCCGTCGTTTGGACTGGTTGGTTAACCTACCCCCAACACCCCGTGTCAGTAGTGAGGGGCACGTAAAAGAATACCGTCGAAGCGTCCTCTGTTAACAGGACGCGGGCTTCGAAGAACGCGTGGTGGCACACCACACCCCCTTGAAATCCTCACACTCAAGACGCTGTCTCACACGTCGGTCGTTGTCTTCTGCTTCCATTCTGCACCTGGTTACCCCCCCCCTTAATGAAGGACGAGCTAAACAAACGTGATCTTCTCGGGTTTTCACCTTTCCTCGTGCGTCTATCCGACATGTTGCAAAAGTTGTGGCTTGAGAACTCGCCACAACACGTTTGGGGCTATCAGAAGCCACGTAACTGCCACGTACTCAAATCTGTAACCGCTGAAGCTCGAATCACATGGATGTCCATTCCGGCACGTGTTTGGACAAGTATCATCGTGCTTGGAGAGTAAACGTTCGTCCACTTTTCACTGCAGAGCGTGACAAACACTACCATACTAGGACGCATCGCTTTCCATCGCTCCTGCAACTCTAGTGCGGTTTTGGAAATACCGCACTTTAATTGCGTATTATGCTACAACTCGTTCCCAGAACGCAACTTGGAACTGGTCTAGGGTTACGTGCACGTGACGCTCTCAAGGTACTGTGATCCACGCGTGAGTGATAGACGAGAGCTCATCGAGAGTGAACTTCGTCCTTCAAAAGATACCTTCTTACATTCTTTTTGCTGGCTTCCTTTCCTTATGGGATAGGAAATGAATAATCGCATACGGCAAATTTAACGTTAGGAAATTTTATTGATTGTTGCATCTGTAGAGGCATCAGTACCAAGAATTGCCACATGAGTGTCATCATTGATGGGTCGCTCGAACTCGTCATTGTTGCTGAGCCAAAGGTAGTGGGTGATGATCCAGGGAACTTGATCAAAATCGAAACGAGTGGAATTGTACTCGTCAATTGGTACCTACTACAAATCTCGTACATATGAACCTCTCTATAAGGATGCCAAGGTATTTGTGGGGGTAGCGGTCTCATGTTTTCGTGTAATCTTGCCCTCTCACAAACCTAATGTGGCCGAATCGATAGCTGCGTCAGGTATTGTGAGTTCGATTCAAAATTTCCGAGAGCGATTGGTTGAATCGATCCAGTCAAATCGACCCACCAATCGATCTACTCATCATAGAGCATAAAGCATATCAGTTTATAGGCGTTCGGCTTGATTTCCTTCTCTCATCATTCAGCCTGCATTGCTTCTTTGTCGGATCGCATCCTGTCAGCCACATCACCTTTGTCGCCCCGTCTACATGCCTCTCCCTACCAGCTTCAAAGTCGCACACCGACTCCCAACCGTACCCTCATCAACCTCTCAATCGCCCCTACCTACACGGACGGCGTCTTCACGAACCACGGCACGAGATGCCGGAGTTGCGTATTCACATGCATCACCGCGTCTTTCTACACCATGAGTGACACGTAGTTGGACACCTCGACCGACATCTGCTGTATATTTGGCTACTGCAGCGACAAATACTGCGACGACGGCTACTGCGATGGCAGCGACTGTGCCGGCCGCTGTCACTACGAATCCAGCAACCGATGGCCACCAAGCACTTGATCGACCGGATTCAGCATGCCAGTCCCACCTCCTCCACCTGACGGTAAAGGCAACGGTAGCGGGCCCGACACATCGGGCGAAGTGCTTGACGGCATCGTCAAAAGCAGAGGCCCTTCGATGAGATCCTGCGTAAGATCAGGAACCAGTTTAGCAACCATGTGAAATGCAGAGCAGTAAAGACACGCGGAGAATGGTCTGCCGAGACGAAATGTATAGCTGAATGGGATCAAGTACTGCAATTTCGTGCTAATCAAAAGCTAGTGGATTCGAACAAGTCGGATATTGAGTGGAAACAATGGCTCGTGAAGATTAAAGGACAGACGATGACGCTTGTCGCGTTCACATACGGGCTGGAGATCGCAAAATCTCAAGCCAAAAGCAACTTTGTTACCACTTGTATCCAGCCTGTGGAGACTGATCGCGCAGATGCCCCTGCAGAGAGCTCTCTGCGAGGTGTAACAGAAATGCTCAAGGATATTTGACAGGCTACATTCCGTGCTGTCGATATGGTGTTGCGGATGTGGGCTAACTACATCTCGACGAACTTGAACAGGTCCACGTGGGACGCTGCCATACTCCAACCTCACTCAACCACGTTGTTAATCTACCTCAACCAGTTGACACCACCTTGCACAAACACATTGATGAGGTTACACGGTCTACAAACATGGCACTAGATGTCGTGCAGGAGTTTATCGAAGACTACCAAGACTTACAGAACAAGTGGGAAGTTTTTCGACGGTATCTCCTAGGAAATATGCGGTGTCTGGAATTACGCAAGAACTTTCTTGAAACGATTTTGCTTGATATTGCTCCGCCCGCGCGAAGTTAATGGATTGACCCTCTATCTCGCATCGAAAATATCGAATACTTTGAACACGATGCATGAAAACCAGCTCCGATGCTTCGAGTTATTAGTATAAGCTCACTACTCAATTTCCTTAAATTCCAATTCATCTTGAGTGCACTCATTAACATTGCAGGGGCCATGTTTCTCTATATATAGATCGACCACTGGATCAAAGTATTTTTGTTGTTTCCAGCCACCGTGCTGGAAGACCTCACGCATGTTGAAATCTTTGAAGCGTTGAAAAGTGTCGGCAGCAAAAAGGGTAAGATCCCTACCGCTCGACCCAGAATAAAGCCCTTGGGAGGAACGCTTGACGTATCTAAAGATAAACTTTAACGGATAAAACACGGACAATAAGCTGGCAAACATATCACAACAACAACACTTCGCAGATAATGAACGAGTTCGGGGTGACGGTGAATTGAGATCCAAACCGAGTTAGGACAGGAGTATTGACATATTGGGCCTCACGCAATGTGAACTAGGCCTTGACAGCACTTAATGAACTCGAGTCGGTCGAAAGGGCCTTCAGTACTGAAAAAAAATCAATAATCCCATTGACACCAATAAAGGCTAAAATTGAGATACGAGTCTCCTCTCGAATTCAACATGAATCAAAACTTTTCTCCTCAGAGAGCATACCCACACGTTTTAACCATGTCCTTTTTATCAAAAGATACTTCGTCCAAGAAGACGAGGTTCTGATGAGTCCAGTCAGCACTGAGTTCTTCGACAAAACGAAAGACGTCGCTTTCCTTGGTGTGGAGTGCTCAGCGCTCAAATCCTTTCCATGTATGTCCTAATGAGGGGACAATTATCCACACAGAATCTTAGATATGGAGATGTTGTGAGTACGTTTGAACGGGTCTTGCGCTTCATCTAGGTATGAAAGTGGATGCTGTTGATAGTACCGAAACAATCAAGTACGTTGTTCTGCTGTGTATTTCCTTTATCGGGTAATTGTAGTACACTGAAGTACGCCAGTCTCGTAATATTTCTGTAGCCAATTCCCGATCGTGTGTTCGGACTTGTTGCACACATCGGCGAAGTGTTTCATGAATATCCAAACTTGATGTGCGCGTACAAGCAGTGATAAACCGTGTTGGTATGCGTGTTCTGCCGTGCTATCTTATTAGATTGGGTGTTGCATCGTCTGGATGGAGATGAATGTAGCGCCGATGGCGCTAGTGCACACAGCGCGGAGTTTGACATGTTCAATGCGCACTTCAGTCACTTCAAGGTGTTCTGCCGTGCTATCTTATTAGATTGGGTGTTGCATCGTCTGGATAGAGATGAATGTAGCGCCGATGGCGCTAGTGCTCACAGCGCGGAGTTTGACATGTTCAATGCGCACTTCAGTCACTTCAACGTGCTTTCTAATAAGGCCGTAAAATCCAATATTGGTCAGTTATCGTCGATGATCGATTTGCAGTTTGGTTTCGAGAGTTGAGTGAAACCGCGCTGTTTTCGCAAATTTGAATAGAATTGAGAATATTTCCCCGGGACATTTAATAGCGCTCCTCGGGTAGGGTAGAGACGTGACTGAAATATACCCTTGTTGTAATGTGGGTGTCTTATAGACGGTGTGAATGAACCACACTCTCCCGTTTCTTTTACGACAACTTCCGGCGTTATTCACCTTCCGTCATGGGGGTTGTCCGTGGTCATGCGGCGTTGTCGGGCGGGCGTTTTCAAGGGGGTGTGGGGTGTTATCGAGCTACCACGCGTTCTTCGTAGCCCGCGTTATGTTATCGGAGGACGCTTCGATGGTATTCTTTTACGTACCCCTCACTACGGGCACGGGATGGTGGGGGTGGGTTCACCAACCCGTCCAAACATCGTAGGGGGGCTCTTATCAAGCCGGCTCTACTTGGCGAGCGCTGGAGGGTTTTCAGACGAAGACGCGCGAATAAGACGTGGGGCTTCTGTCCAACCAGTTACTGAAAGATACTTTGGTACAACAAGAAGATTGAGAACTGATCCTATCCTGCCTACACTATCCACTGGTTGCCTTTCTATAGTGTTTGTCTATTGAATGGGACTCATATCATGATACCGAAAATTGTAACACCTACCAAATTTAGAATACCCTATTATCTACATAACCGCACGACCTCTAGAGCACATCAATAGATAGCTATTGTTGGATTTAAAACTTAGAGTTGCACAACCACTACAAACAGAAGCCGTAGACATGGATGGCGACGAAAATCGTCATGAACTCACCAACCTGGAGAAGAAACCGGTCGTGGGGTGCTACAGTTTTCTTGAAAAAATCAAAAAGGATGAGTGGTTTAAGGCAAATCGCACGAGGAAACTTGTAGAGGAGTGCATTGGTATTAAGGAGGCCACTATAGCCGCGTAATGCAGGACTACAAAGAGGACCCGATCGCAATCTTTGAGGTGAGTTTACGTGCTTAAACTATAACTGATACATATCAGATAACTTTCAAACTAAATATTTGCCCAGGAGGAAGTGAGCACCCGTGGTTGCAAAAGAAGTTACTCTGTTACTGAGGTTGCTCCTACCATTAGAGACTTTGTTGAAAGTAAAAAGCGGCCCTTCCAATAACAGTAGAGCAGATAAGCAACGAAGGGAAAACCAGGCACGATGTTGTTATTCAGTCACGGCAAATGATAGATTGATGGTTGAGCTCGCTTATCATTATGCCGTGGGTGAAAAGCGTCATATTTTCATGGAATCACTGACAATATCGCATTTAGAGACGCGTATTTGGCAAAAAAGTTGCTAACCGTGTCACGCGTGTAGGGCTTAATATAAATTTATTTACAGGTGTTATTCGACCTGACGTTTATATTGACGAGTCGTTTTGTAATGTTCACCATGGCAAAACGTGGCTAACGTCGGACAAGGTTCGTTACGCAACGTCCGGTAAAGGTACTCGGTAAGAGTAATATTATTTTTATTAATATTGGAAATATTTAGTGTTTGTATTATAGCAACACGAATAATACAAACTAAAGGTGTGGTTACTAAAGGCAGCTTTGTGGCCGAGGCTAAAGAAGTCCGGAATTCTTCTTTGAAACGGAAACATTAGGAACCTGATGACTACCACGGTAATTTGAACATGCAAATTTGAGCGTTGGTTTGAAAATTTGTGCCAAATACTGTTAAAACATATGGAGAATGCAACATTCACATGGATGAAGCATCCTACCATAAACGACAAACCAACAAACCCCAGTTATGGGTAACACCTAAGCAGAATTTTATCGACTGGTTAAATACCAATGATACGCTTTATTCAACGTTTTAAGCAAAACATTAATTTGGAATATGTACAGTGAATGAGGGCATTGATTTCAGCCAAGTTAAAGCAATACTCGTCAAAATAATTGCCAAACACCGTCCCAAACTCATTTACGCTGATCAAACTATCGTAACCCAGTACCATCAAATGGTGTTCACACCCCATGTTGCGGCCGATCGAGCTCATGTGGGCCCAAGTTAAAGGACCCATTGCTCACTTTCCAACTACAAATACAACTGACACAGTCGCGAGAGTGAAGGCTGAGCTTGCTGCTTGTGAAGGGCAGTGGCTGGATGTTTTCTGATCAGCTAGATCGAGGTCACTCTTTTGAACACCCTCTTTCTGTGACCATCTGGTACGACTCGGAGAATTAGACCTCTTGTGTATTGACGGTCCTTTCCCGTCAGTTGCTTTGCGTCGACTTCCAACTGCCGCATCGTGCGGCCGAACGTCTTTGGAGCACTCCATCACATACATATCCTTAAGAAGAGGGAATTCTTATAAAACCGGTGCCAAATTGTTGGTACTGCCCATCTGTCCTCATCTCAAGACCCACCCATGCCACCCCACCTCTTTGTCCTGGGTCGGCGCCACCTGTGTACCTGAACCCCACGTTAGCGTATCTGTTGATGTTGATTGGTGAAGCAAGTGGCAGAAGATTACTGCTACTGGAAGTGCGATCTGTGATGCGCATCCCACCGAGACGAGTTAGTTTTGATTGTCGTGCAATTCTGGACGTGCAGTTGAATGTGGATACATACATGGGTTGAAACCTTGGTGGACAGCAGAGCTGAAGTCTAGCGCGGTGCTACTAGTCCTCCAATTTGTCACGGATTCACTTTGCCAGAGTCATATGAGGTACTTCTGTGGTATCTTAGGGCACGATTGACTAACCACTAAACCATCAAATGAGTAGAAAAAACCTTGTGTTTTTACTTGTGCAAGACAGAGCACATCCGGAACTGAAAACGACTTCTCACAATGACAGACGAGTCATACGAGTACTTCTCACCTAACGGATTGGTATCGCACTTGCTCTTCGAATTTGAACATAAAATACTGCAGCTGTTGTTCGAGGTAATGCAGTCATGAAGTCCGTCGCAATATCAACTTATCTAACTTCTGGATTACCAATGACTGAAGGAGTCCAGGAGGCCTTGTTTGGCGTGCTTTAATGCGCTGGCAAAGCTCCCATGTGGTCACGTAGCGCTGTATATACTTTGACATCTTGGGCCAGTAGTACTTCTTCTGGACAACTAAGTATGTCTTGAAGTACCCAGGGTGACCTGCCGTGACCACGTCGTGGTTTTCACAAATAACACGGTTCTTCAGAGCTATATTATCCGGAATCATCAGTCGCGTGTTTACATCATCGCGTATATGGTAGTAAAGTACTCCCTTGTTCACAGAATATCGTGGTACCCCTTTACCACTACTTATACTCTGCAATATCTCCTGAACACGAATGTCCGTAGAGTAAAGTTGTTTGGCCGAGTGTGTTACCGTAACACTCGTAGTCTGGATACTGGCAACTATTTCCCTGTTGCGCGCAGCTTCAATTAGCTCACTTAGGCTAACCTGCGCGGCCTTATGCTCAAACAATAGATTTCGAGACACTGCAGCTGACGCTTGATTACTTTCGCCTGGAATCCACTTGAATTGGGGATGGAACTCTGCGATCTCATTAATTCATCGAGCAACACGACGGTTTGTTGGCTTCTGCGGCAAGATAGTCTCAACGATCTTGGGATCAGTCTCGACTGTGAATGGGCGATAAAGTAGTTACACACGCCAAACCCGAAGTGCATGCATGATGGCTAGCAGTTCTTGTTCTCGGACAGGATAGTCAAATTCAGCAGGTTTCATCTTCCGACCGGTATATGCAATTGAATGTTCCAACTCAATTGGATGTTCCAACCCTCCCTCGTTTTGAAACAAAACTCCCCCTATGGCAAAGTTTGAGGCATCCATGCGGATACCAAATGGTTTGTCGAAATCAGGAAGTTGTAAGACTGGAGGTGTTGAAAGACGACGTTTAAGTTCGTCGAAACACTCAAGTTGATGATCGGTAAGATGCAAGGCTTCTTTCGGGCGTAAACCCTTAGTACTCTCATGCAATGGGCCTGCAAACTGTGCAAAATGAGCGCAAAACCTCCAGACATACACTGTCGTACCCAAAAACCTTTCCATCTGTTTCTTGGTCCGTGGTACAGGCCATTCTTTGGTAACACGTACTTTGTCTGGAGCTACGCGCACACCGTTACGGCCAACGAAATCACCAAGGCAAGGGATTTCTTCAACACAAAATTGGCACTTTGGCAGGTTCACATACAATTGCCGCTCCTGCCAGCGCATAAGCACTCGATCCATAACATCTACGTGCTTCTGGACATCTTGACCTTGCGTGTACACGTAAATGTCATCAAAGTATATGCGCATGATAGCATGCAAGTCACTAAATCACGCTGTAGCAAACGGTTAAACGTGCCAGGGTTTCCACTCAAACCCATTGGAGTGACAAGATACTCAAAGTGACCGTCGGCCGTCGAAAATGCCGTAAATTGAATATCTGATTCACGTAGTTTGACTTGATAGTATCCACACAATAGATCCATACAGGAGAACCGATAACTACCGCAAATCTCATCAAACGTGTATTTCTTCCTGAGCATTGGAATAGCAGGCAAAATAGTTGCACTGTTAAGTTAACGATAATCGTGGACAATGCGCCACCCAACCGGTTTCTTAACGCAAAACATAGGCGCACAAAATGCTGAAGTGCTGGGACGAATTATTCCAGCCTGAACCATCTCTTTTGTTCAGTCTTGAATCACATTGCGTTGTTAAGGGCTTTGGCGCCATTGCTTTACCGAAATAGGTTGTGTTCCAGGGTGGAGCTGAATTTCATGTTCGATGCCCTCACGAACGGGAGGGTTCGAGCTAGGGAGTTCAGTGCGAAACACCGTATCGCGGTACCCGACTAGTACGTCATACGCTGGATTGGCCACTAACCCGTCCCATCCTTGTTGCTTAAACCGTTCGACCTTTTCAGAGTCGTGTGGATTAACAGCAAACACAGCTTCGACGCCCTTGTCCTTGCGTAGTCCTTTGAGAAATGACTTTGACGAAATGATTTTAGTCTCACCAAAATCTCCCGAGTGTCCATGCTGTCTATAGTAATGGATTATCTCACGATCTTGACGAGAATTCTTGAAATGACGACCCCCTATCCTACTAGCCGGAGGACGCTTAGGAAGAACCACCTGCAAAGGTGGCTCCCTGATAGTGGTTCGAGGACGCAACAACAAGCGTTCCCGATCAATGCCGGGATTGTTTTCTCGCAACCACTTCATTCCCAGCATAACGTCTTTTCCCCTCTGGGACACGTATGGCCGTGAAAGTCTCACATGTTTCTGGGAAATCAGGGATTCGGAGTTTCATCTCGATTGTACGCTTTGGACGTTGTAAGGTCGGGTTATAGCCCAACATAACCGTCACTAAGTCGTCTGGATGTTCAATAATGTCCAGCTGAAGTTGATTCGCTTATTCTTCAGTGGTCCCGTTTAGACTGCTGCCATTGTGTACAAAAATAGACACTGCACTCGGCGGTTCCGACTGCTTCGAAGCCCACGCACTTACTTCGAGAATTGGGTAGAACGACCCACTTACATATTAATATAAAATCGTTTCCTTGTTAGCTTTACATTGCGGCTTGATATGACTCAGCTGCCCACAATTATGCCAAGTGGCAGTCTTAGTCTACTCATCTCTCGAACCACCTTTTGAAGTGTTTTTCCGATCCATCGACTTTTCGGATTCCCGAGGGGTGGGTAATAGCTTGTAGATGGCTTTGAAGTGGCTGGACCCGTATTGACCTTTGCAGTCTACCCCCATAGTGAGCTAACTCAAAGTTCGTAGCAATTTCAATGACTTCATGCAAGAACCTTGGACTCTTAGCTATTTCAACACGAAGTCCATTCTGGAAGTAGAACCGCTTCTCCATGTCAGAAATCTTTAATTCAGATTAAGACATCAAGTCCTGAAACGAAGATACATACTCATGGATAGTTCCTTGTTGCTTCAACTGAAACAGACGCTCACGTAGGTTGTATTCAAAGTCCTTAGGACGGAAACGTTCCCGCAATTTTAACTTCAACAGTTCCCAGGTCTTAGACATTATTTCAGCTTCACAATCAGACCAGACAGCTCCATACCAGTTAAGTACAGACTTGCATAAACTACTTGAGATCATGGTCACAACATCGGAAGTATCGGCTTCCATTAACCCTCGTTTGTTGGCGTAGTATTCTTCTGTAGCAAATATCCACAGCTCTGGGTCTTCACCAAGCTTCCCTTCATATGTTGGAGGATCGTTTTACGTCTATCGCCTCGTGAAGCCAGAAGATACTCAAACCGACTATTCGCTGGTTGCATTTGCATCTGAAACTGGGTTTGCTTCTGATTTGTGGTACATTAGTTGCTGTTGAGTAATCCATAACATCAACTGTTGCATCGACATCGATTCAGGTGCGGGTTTTGGCATTCCATCTGTTGGTACGTCACTGCGAGCTTCCTGATCCGTAGCCGTTTCCGTTTGCTCCCCCCGCGGCACTTGGAGCGGCCGTGGGTTTGGCGAATCACTCTCACTCGCCATACTCCTTGTCACAGGCATAAGGGGTAGGCTTTGCGGACTTTTCGGTGAGTGACCCGTAAAACGGAAAAGGTTGTTAGAAGCTCAAAAAGAGTTTTATGGCTTATTGATGGTTTGGCTTTCGCGAATAAGGCGATTAAGCTTGACACCTATGTTGTCTTCACAATTCAGTAGGTTGAGGTACTCCTTGTTCAAAACGCCGTTACCGTTGCTGTCGACCTCGTCTACTTGAATCGTCCACGTCTCTTTGCAAAAACGGGCAAAAAATTCGCTTAGTCTTTTTGACTTGATTCAAGAGGTCGACTTGCAACTTATCGAACTTTGCGGGGTCACCAAGTCCCCACAAATCTTTGCTAATACCAGCAATTGACTGAGGAGCCGGCTTTGTCGTTGACATCGATGAGACGTTGACGTTCCGCTTGATTTGTTCTTACTGCTTTGACTGGGACCATTTTTGAAACGGGCCATAGACCAAACGGGTGGGTAGACGAAAAGGCAAAGGAATGCCACCGGGTAGCCAAGGATGGTATTTGCTTCAACACCGTTCTGCTTGAGCAGACACAGTTAATACACATTGGTACTAAACCGACTTCTAGTGGCAATCAAACGCAACTAAGGAGCGTACGACACTTCCTATTCTGGCGGAGACAAAGTCCCTACGTGGTATTTCCACTGGCCTGATAGGAGCGTAGTATATTATGACTCACAAAGAGCGTACCAGATGATCAGCACGTTCCCAGCTAAGAGCTTCCCCACAGTGTGGCTGGCTCCAACAACCGCAGGTAATACTCGCTTCCCACGATGTGGCCACAAGCAAAACCTTTCTTGACTTGAACCGAAGCTTGACACGACAAATGCTACTGTGTAACACAAGCCGATGCGAGGACCGGAAGAGCGAACGGGCAGAGAACCGAAGAGGCGAAGAGGCGAAGACGAAGAGGAGAACCGAAGCTTGTGGTGATCCCTAGCACTTGCGAAGAGGAATGGAAGTTGAAAAGTGATTGATTGATCGGCGAGGTTAGTGTCGGTGTTTGCTAGCTCGCCCAGCCAACGCTTCTTGGCAACGTAGATATATACACAAGTATCCAGGTCCCATCCTAAAACCTATCAATCTCAAATCCTAATTCTATCCTGATTTACCAATGCAATTCTACTAATCCTAAACGTAACTTGATTTCAGCTTTCCGGAATTTTCTTGTAGCGTCCCATAATCAAATATCCGGTTAATTGTTGCAAATCCACATGATTTTCAACACATGAGATTGCCCAAATCTCAATGTTGACGCGGCAACATTTTCGATAATTATTTTGCCATACTGTTTCAGCTAATAGGACTGTAGGTAAGAAATGTAACAAATGCACGCAAAATTACTCTAAAACCGAGTAAACTTCTAAAGCGCTTGACGAGGTAGTTTTCTGCCGTGTCATTGGCAGAGACTACCGCATCACAGCAAGATGTCGACCTCCAAGTCAATTGACAGATGATGTGCATGCGTTCAAGTACATGAGTTCCTTTTGGTACAAGACCTCATAACTTGTGTTCCTTTTCATGTTTTGTTTGTTGGAACTCATATGTACTGCGCTGATTATTGTTTTCAGCATGCGTGACGTGCTATAAATCTCTCATTTGGACATTATTGCATGAATAGACCCCATATTTTTTGGATAGCTCATTAGTTTCCATTGTGCAAACTGGGCTTGCAACAATGTATTAAAGTGTAGTGGCGCTTTGGCTTGCAACTTATTGCTAGTACAGGTAACGTTTACCGTTGCTAACCGTATCGGTGGTCTTATGGAGTGTGAATAACTCGGCTAGGGCCAGTGCAAAAATGCTAGGACAAGTAGTCCAGACGGTACAGCCTTCTGTAATACTTAGTACGAAAAAGACAAGGCTCTAGAGCAGAAGTCATGCTCACGCAGCAAGTGGACATCATGGCCTCACGGCTCAGTAGTGCGACCAAAATTGAATGACATAGTAGCAATGCTACAAGAGTTACGCTTCATCACTGGCTGGCGTGCGAGGGAGCATCATGGCTTTTCACCTCAGTCATCTGGCATTTTCAGCACTGAGTGCGGAGTGCATGTGGGCAGCATGGCCAAAGTGACGCTGCAGCTGTGCTGCGTGTAGTTCTACAGCACTGTGGCTTGAACAAAGCTGGCGTAGTCTTACTGCTCAGCAGCATGGTTGGCTTGAATGTACAGAGAGCTTGATAGCCTTGCACACCATTGCATTTGCAGAGAGCATCATGGTCTTGCACTTCGGGAGCATGGCCGGCAAACACGGCAACAATACTTGAACGTGTAGTACTACAGCACAAAAGCTTGTAGAAGAGCATAGCCTCTCCGGAATATGCCTTGGTGCGTCGTGTCCGTCGATCAGTCTTGACTCGTCCGACATGTGGCAACTTCGCGCAAATAGCGTCCTTCGCACAAATGTAGCGTTGTCCTCATAACCTGTTAAGGTAGGGGATTTGCAGAGGTGTTAGCACGAAGGAAGCTAGCGTGAAGGCATGTGCACGTTGAGGAAGTTAGAGGTTCAGTTGGAGGACGAAGTCAGAAGGAAGCTTGAGTATTGGACTGTGAGGAAGAGAGGATAAAATTAAGAACGAGAACTTGAAGTCCGGGTGCGCTGGAAGGGGACAAACCTCTACCAACCACACCACTTAAGTACGAACTATGCTAAGGTAGACTAAATGGGACACCACTATATTGGTCCCATACGTAAGCGTACACTCATCGGAGATGCTTACTTCAACATCACCCATATATGCCCCTGTTTGTTCCACGTGGGATGACTACCGAGGAGGTCGTGTCGGTCATTGTCCCTCACCCTTCGCTCCGAGCGAAGATCGCGTTGCTGCATGGTTGTCTGGAGTTGCTCACATGGTGCATCCTGGTGTTGGTAGCGGAAGGGAAGGCGGCGTCAACATTGCTGGCACTTCTTCCAAAGCCGGCCTACCTTCGCTATCTGATCTTCCCAGTGACATCGCTCACGCGCCGTTCGATGTCTAGTTTGACACGGCCGTTGCCATAGTCTCGAGACCATTGGGATTGATGCGCCGGACTTGTCGGACGCAGTGGAGTGGTGACACTGGATCACGTCCCCACCCGATACTTCTTCTCGAGTGCGCTATCATCTGTTCGTTCACGTAGTACTGTAGTAGTTCCTTTGAGTTCGTTTGTTCTTCTTCCTCATTAATTTATCTTTGAAGTTGCGCCCATTCAATTCATGCATCATGTAATTGTACAGTAGTGTTTTTGCCGCCAGGCGAGCTGTACTAGCCTCGCATATAGATCACATGATATACTGATGCCATCACCTTCGTCTGTTCGCGACGGACGATAGGGGATCAACTCAGAGACTTGCGTCGTCGGTGTAGTATCTTTTTACGGATATTACCATGGGCTACGTCATCCCATGGGTAGTTCAGTCTTTGGTCAGTATTGGTTTAGTCTTCGTCCGCCACTTGTACCATTTGTAGCCGTTGTTCACCCAGCTTTCTGCGGAGATAATAATAGAGGATGCCTCCACACGATAGGTTATTAGCGGGTTCCCAGGTTGGTTCAATGTACTCTCCCCACTTCACCTTGAATTTTCGGGCTGCACGCTATGTCCTTTCTGTGT
>NBNE01000920.1:0-15964 GCA_002215365.1 Phytophthora megakarya | reverse complement strand
GAGCTGATCAGCTAGTATCTGAATTATTGCGACACACTTTAATGTCAGCTCATTTTGCATTTGCCATGCTGACACCAGTTCAGCAGCAACAGCAGGCGCCAGCAGCACGACGAATTACGCCTTCCTAGGCTTCTTTTTCAGCAGCATCCTCGGCGAATGCAGACCCGGCTCCAGCGAGTGCACCGCAACAATGTCATCCTGCTACTCCACATTTACCGTCCGGAGTTGGCCACTCCGAACGACGCCAGGGTAACAAGCTTGACGGGACGCAGTGAACGCACGCTTCGTCGGTCCTTTAACGAGTATACAGGGAATCACGCGTTGCCGAGGATCTTCCGGACCCCGATCATACAGAAATAGCTGTGGCAAATCGGCTGATGCGCCTTCCAGGACATCAGCTCACATGGCCTGTCGCTCGGTTGGCTACAGCAATCGAAATACCGAGGAGTACATTGATCCGGGTGTACAACCACGCGATGGTGCACGCCATGAACCCCTCTTCATGACGCTTGAACTCCTAGAACGGATGGATGAGCTCGTTGCTTTGCGGCGCATCCGTCTTGTTTAATGAGCGTGGTTTGGACGATGATGTCCGCGGGTTTGGCTTTATAAATCAAATTACAGCATTATTTAGCTTTTTTCAAACATTTGACAGCGTTCTTTTCAAGCGAATAGGTGGTATCACATAAAGTAAGGTCGTTTGTGCACTAGATGATAAATGCAAAGTGATTGATTTTGTCTTTAATGCGCTAGACTACCCCGAGTACACACTACTGGATTCTTACTGGCGACTGAGTCCTTCTAGCCAATCAGCGTTGTCCACGTCGAGGCCCATTTTGTACCCACAATCTTGTACCCACGCACCGCGTAATCCTTGTCGCATCAACAGCGTCCCATCATCCACGTCCAATCACCAGTGCCCCGTAATCACGTGAGTGATGGTGGTGCCCCTGAGTGAAGGTCCTGCCAGTACTGGTACATCGCAGATTGTCGAGGCGTCTTCTTGCCAACAACACACTGTATCGGTAGCTCGCATATTTGTTTACAAACCCCGATTTTGAAAGCTTCACTCCAAAACGCATTTTTCATGCGTTGGTATACTTTCTCAAAACGCGAAATATACGTACATGTTCATCCAAAACGAGTACCGAACTTTACAGTTTTGAATTGAAATATACATTGCGTCTTTCAATTATTCTGCCGTGATAATTCTAGCTTAATTTATCCCACTGGCGTCTAATTCTGCATCCAAAACGAGTACCGAACTTTACAGTTTTGAATTGAAATATACATAGCGTCTTTCAATTATTCTGCCGTGATAATTCTAGCTTAATTTACCCCACTGGTGTCTAACTTAAGTTAGTTAATTTCACCTATTAATAATTCTAAAGCAACTAATCTGGCCCGGTTTTAAGGTGGCGGCAGGAAACATATTTGAGGTAATGAATAATGGTATCTCTGCTGAAGTTAATACGATAGAGGAGGATTGGTGGTTGCTATCCGCTTATCTGTCTTTATCCAGGCTTAGCTTATCTCACGAGGTAAATGCTCCTGGGTTTAGGGGAAGATAGCACAATTTTAGGTAAGTTAATAGAAGTAAACTAGGGCTACGCGAAGACTGGGATACTATTAATAATTCTAAAGCAACTAATCTGGCCCGGTTTTAAGGTGGCGACAGGAAACATATTTGAGGTAATGAATAATATGGTCCCTGCTGGAGTTAATACGATAGAGGGGGATTGGTGGTTGCTATCCGCTTATCTGTCTTTATCCAGACTTAGCTTATCTCACGAGGTAAATGCTCCTGGGTTTAGGGGAAGACAGCACAATTTTAGGTAAGTTAATAGAAGTAAACTAGGGAAAGATTGAACGAATCTAAGGAGACAGCAACGAACGTTAGTATTACTGCCGCACCGCTGCTGGATTGAACCAGAAATTTTAACAATAACTCTTGCAAGCTCGAAGCACGATTGTTCGAGTTTAGCACGCTTTGTACCAGTTGTTAGCTCCTCGATTCGTATTGAGTCCACGTCATCACATCCTTCTCCTTCGCATGTTAGAGAATCGACCTCGCTCGCCCAATAACCCCGCTAAGTCTGCCTCGTTGAAAGTACTCCTACCTCCAGAGCCTTTTTTCTGATAGTACATTGCAACTAATGCGCAGATCATCATGGCAGGCACTCGTATCCACGTGAGATCGAAGTTAGTACCAGGTGGTGGAATCCGTGAGTTGTAAATAAGTACATGATGAACATCGTCAGGAGAGAGGACCATTACTGCGAAACCAATTGAATGTACGGTCAGGTCTTTGGCAGCACTGAGACTCAATATTTGCGGATGTGGAGTTGACTGGTTCATTTCATTGAGCTCCAGTTTGAATGACTCAACTAAAGAGAGCTCTGAGAGGTAGGTCGGCAGCAATTCTTCGCTACTTCCAGACAATTGGTACAGTACCAAACGATCACAAACACCGAATACCAAAAATCCAGGCAAGGTTTGCACAACTGTCGCCATATTTTGACCAAAAGCAGATAAAGTTGGCCGTCGAGGCATCAACTGGTCGGCCAAAGTGCACATTATAGGACTGTGTGCATCTGGCTCATTCGCCTTTACGCGTTGTCTCCAGGGTCCAAGATTGTGCAGTTTGTACACAAGTACACGGCCAGTTGAGGTCCCAGCATACACTATGGTGGCTCGTAGTGGATCCACTGATAAACTTGTGAACGTGTGCCGTCCAGGGGCCTCACACACTGCTGGTATCAATTGAAATGCGCCAGTATCCACAAAGACCACGCGCCTTTGTGTAGCTAGAGCCACGAGCCCCCTACTACTGTGAATGGGTTCCAGATGAACTACATTCCCGTCGCTTTGCAGATGAATATCCTCGATAAAGCTGCCATTGTCACCATGGAAAAACGAGAGATGATCACCAGAGTTTGTGCTGGTGATAACAAATACACGGTAATACAATGGCGCCACAACCACTTTGCCACCATCGTAGTGCCAGTCACGGTTGAGTGTAGCTCCGAAGACATGTTCCACATCAACATGGAGATACTTGCCCGTAGCTGGTGTAGTTCGAGTAAACATTGACTGCTGGTCCCAGTATGGGCCGGGTGAACTCAGCACGTTGATGCTGTCTTGTCCGACTGGACACTGTAGGTATTTTTTCTCTTGGTCTCTTAACGGCTTCAGGCGTCGTGTGTCACCCGCGACAATTCGCCGGTTGTACCAGAGTCGTACTTTGAAGAGCACTAGATCCCCCGACGTCGAAAGTATAGCAAGATGCGCAGAGCGATCCGACATGAAGAACATGTCGGTGACATTAAACACTCCGTTTCCTGACGTTGAACGCAGATCTAATGCATGTTGCCACACGAGATCAAATGTTGTCGGATGGAACAGCCTGATCACAGTCGACTCTCGGTCTAAAACCAGCACGAACTGAAGTGGTGGTTCGTCGTCAATATTCTTGCGTCTCGGTTGCTGTCTTCTCCCAGCAGGTGACGTATTTGGTCGGAAGGAGATCAATTGTGTCAACATTCGAGTAGAGTTCGTCCTCTTGAACGGTTCGAAAGTACCGTGAGGCTCAAACCAGTCTTTGAATACTTGTGGAGACCTCGAGTGACGAGGTGGACGAGACTCTGACGCCAGATATCCATTTTCTGTAGTGTTTTGCATTATTTTGCGACTCTGAAGTTTCTTGAGAGCGTTCCGGAGTAGCTCAGATTTGTGCTGGTAAAGCTCCAACTGCTGCTTAGTCGCATCGATTTCAGCTCCCAGTACGTGGCTCATCTCTAAAATGTCCTGAGTAGCAACAACATGGGGTAGTAACGTCCATAGCTGCAGGTGGACGAGCAGATTGATAGCAAGAGAACGGAGACCCATAGACGTTGATGTCTTTTCAAGGGATACCTTGGATCTAAATGGCTACACTTGGTGTCAGCCAATCATCTGTGTTTTGGCATATTTTAAACCTCATGATTGGTTGAAAAACAAGTGCAAAAAGTTGCCTCTTGCGCGGGAGTCATTCGGCAATTTGACAAGAAGAGAGTAAGACGCCCAGCTTCGGCTCTGCGTGGTTTCCTTGGTCTCTTGCGCTCGCTGCTCTGCATCTCCAGTCCATTTTGTAAGTCCAACCACATTGCGTTGGCTAGTGAGCAGAAGGAGAACGTGGCAGTTGCCAGAGACAGTAGGAGATACACAGAAAAGAAGGAAGAGAGACTCGGACGCTAGTTAGTGCTGTAATTTACGCACTAGACAGCAACGAGGACAAACAGGAGAAGGTCCTAGAGTTCCACTTGATAGTGGTTGGAGTTCTAGGCACTTTCTTTCCGGGGTATACACAAGGTGCGTGGGGCTCGAAGTCTCTAGTGAGCCCCCGTACATTTGGTCCGGTACTGGCTCTTCCGTAGGGAGAAAATGACCCACGTCGAGACCAAGGACCCTTTCGGCTTTGTTGGCTCGCACGTAGTGCGTAAAAAGTCTCGGAAGGGTGGAGAGGAGCATGGGTGGCTCACGCGTTATGACGAGGTTCTAGACTGCTATACGTTGTTTGTGCCTGGAGGAGGAGAACCAAGGCTCCTGGCTCGTGGAGAAGTGATGAAGTTCCTGTCAGCACCTAATATCGAGCTCCATGATGACGACCAGGACGACTTTCCTCCCCCAGTTAAGGACACCACAACCAGCAGGTATATAGGTACGACGCTGCGTCGACCTCGCCAAACGTCAACTGGCGCAGAGGGCTCCGTGGACGAGGATGTACGGGGTCATGTCAAGTATTTTTTGCCATTTGGCGATCGGTATTGTGTCGAGTATGAGGACGGCTCGACCGAAGAGATATCGGAATCTGCTGTCATTGACGGCATGATTGCCCTGATCAAGTCGCCATTCTTTTCGTCGCCAAGTCGGAACAAGACACGGAGCGGGTCGATCAGGACAAGAAGTAGTATCGACGAGATGGATGAAGGTGATATTGCTCCAATGCGACGGAAGCGACAACGGGTCGAGACTGGAAGTGATACGGGTGTCCAAGAGATTCCTTCCGTGTCTGTAGTGGTCGTAGAGAACGTGGATGACGAGCAAGTTGTTGATGATGTGGTGATAGTTGATCAAACGGAGTTGGAAGCTGATGCAGACAAGGAAACAGAACCAGCACCTAATATTCTAGAGATTATGAACAGCACCATGGGCAGTGCTACGCGGGAGAATACGCTGGAGATTGCAAGCCACCCAGTAGAAGAACCCATGCAAGTTGATGAAGGTGCAGTGGCAGACCAAGATAACGTGGTGGAGATATTGGAGACTGAAATCCCTGCAAACAACGACACTACAAATGACACGACAGCAGATACAGCACAAACTGGTGAACAGCAAGTAGTGCCATTCTACATGATTGAGAAGAGGCCGCATGCGCCCACAGAACCACTACCAAAACGAGCCCTGGCATTTGAGCTTTTACGAGCTTCGTTGCTGAATCTACTAGACCGACGTGAGGCTAGTTCTGTGAAGATTGCCATGCAGTACGACTTGCTACGTAACACAGATGTACGAGACCGTGACGCTGTCATCCGTTTTGTGGATGCTGACGGGTTAATTGTTCTCAACCATTTGCTGAACTCGTTTGCGACCGACATTATTGGTGATGACGAAGAAGAAAATGAAGAAATCTCACCAGAAAAGACTCGTGAGCGTATGGAGCGCGACGACGAACTTTATCATGTGCTGAAGATTGTGGCCATGCTTCCAACTCCGTCAAGAGATCAAGTGCTTGAATCGAATATCGGCAAGACTATAGGCTTGCTGTGCAAGTCTCGCGGACCACCAGGGCGCCAACGTCCTTTGCCGAAGTGTATCATGGGTCTGGCGAAATGGATTAAGACTTCGTGGATCAAGAATATACCGTCATCTCCGAAATCTTCGCCCAAGGCAGCGTCGGTCAACACTTCACAGCCAGCTACGCGACCTCAGCAACAAGCTCGACGTGGTGGGCGTGGCGGGTCTATTGGACGTTCTAGTTCCCAGGTGAACAGACGACAGTCTGCGCCATCACAACGACCGCAACGTCAGATCTCGCCGGCTTCAAGGACGTCTCCAGCAGAGCAGCACGTTCCGGAAGATAACTCGCCGATCCCTAGGCTGTCGCGCCCACAGCAGGCCACGCTTGCGCAACAACCTGTATCTGCACCTGCACCGGCACCTGCCCCACCCCAGTCTTCAGCCCCACGTCGTGTGACGGGTGGACTCAAACCAGACTGGATGAGACAGAAGGAGAACCTTTCGCGTTCTCGATTTTGTATCGAGGACAACACAAACGTCGACACGAGGCCCTATCGTGACAATAGAGCACGTCCTATCACAAACGTACCCGTGGCCGTCTCACAAGCATCCACACAAAAGCCTCCAAATCCAGACCAACATGAAGATGCAGGTGGCCCAGATGGAGTGTTTGGACGCACTCAAAGGCTCCGCTTTGGCAAGCGATGGAACACCCAAGAATTTGGGTTTCAGGATCCTCCTGGTACATTGAGAGAACCTCCTGGATCTTCATACGCGATGCCTTCGTATGGCCGCTCGCAATATTCTGATCAGGATTCGGTCTATGTG
Source organism: Phytophthora megakarya (assembly GCA_002215365.1). Lineage (NCBI taxonomy): Eukaryota > Oomycota > Peronosporomycetes > Peronosporales > Peronosporaceae > Phytophthora > Phytophthora megakarya. The sequence goes on along the minus strand of NBNE01000920.1, from coordinate 9,358 downwards.
CCTCCAGTTCCGTACTCTTCTCGTCGACCGCGACCTATCTTGCGACGTATTAGTCGGTATAACGATGAACCTGTCATTGACGGACCAGGAAGTTGATTCTGTCGCATTGGTGATCTGTAGCAGACAAAATTCTGAAATTGTGGGCGAGTGCGTTCGTTAAGTCGATTGTAGTTGCTGATCGGGCAGTAAGTAGCAATAGCAATAGAGCTCCAGAATAAATGGACGACACACAGTTCACGCTTGCGGTTATTGCGGAGGAATTCCACCGATATAAAGGTGCCTCGCACACAAAATAAATCATTGACTCACTTTGCCAATAGCTTACGAATTTCATCTCCGCCAGTCTTTTGTTGCCCATGACTCACGCAGATACGAAATAAGGTCCTGCAAACATTTGCACGATTCTAGGTAAGCACGATAAAAAGAGTGAATCGAAATCAATTTTGCGTACCTTGATGAAGTCACGTCGAAGGGCAGCACGAATATTCAAGAATTGAACGTATTCTGAAAGGGAACTCTCGATCTTCTCAAGTTTGGTTATCCGTGCTTTCCAAACTTCATCCAGATCGGTGCGTCGCTCGAAGTCACGGTAGTAATCCACCAAAGTGATCACCTGCTCGGCACATCCGTTCACACCCGGGCCATACTTCGTCCGCAACGCAGTAAGATAATCTTGCTCAACCTTAGGCGCATCTTGCTTGGATTCAAACTTCACCATGTCAGGATTGGATTCTGCTTTTGAAGCTGCATCAACCAGAGATGTTGTTTCAAAATCGGTAGCCTGTAACGTCCTTAACTTGGTCAAGTGAACAGACATTTTTTGCAATGAAGTCTGAATGTCTTCGAACTCTCCATTGCTTCCGAAAAGTTTTACTGACGCTTTCCCTTTGGTTGCAATTTTGCTCGGCGGTTCTATCGTCTTGTTCACCATTGTATCCATAGCAGAGTCTGGAGTTGTCCTTTCACATTCAGTTTCCGCTTTTACTGTGCCGTCCACTGACATTTTGTCTGCGGAGCCATTCACCACTACAGGTAAAGTAACTGAGAGAGATGGAGCTTCTTTACTATCATGCGCACTCAATTTGACGGTAGGAGTCTCAGTAGCCACTTCCTTGTCCACTTTCTCCAACATCGAGGTTACTGAACTTCGGGCCTCTTGCTCGATTTCACCATGCTTTTTCGTCTTTAATGTAGCCTTGTCAACGTTGTCTTCAACAGAGCGTTCACCAACAGCATTAGGCGCAATCATACCCAGGTTCTCATGATTCACATCAATGTACTGCGTCTCATCTAGAAGGGTGTCTGGTTTTGTGTAGTCAGGACGGCTGGGTGGTGGTATGACCTCTTCGTGGTTACTGCCGTTTGAAACTACAGGCCCAGACGATGAAAATACGTCATAGAGCGACTGGGATTGATGCTTGATCGGACTTGGAGACCTACCAGGCGATGGTCCTCCACTACCTGGGGAGAGCCAATTATTATTTCTTGTAGTTACCTTTGGTTTGCGGCCCCGTTTTCGATTGGTCACAGTGTTGTTTGTTGTTAGCATTGCAACGGATATTACAGCCGCTTGCGTGATGTTGTCGTTTGTATCTTTAGTAGCCACACTCGAATCGACCTTCAGACTCTTCGCCATGTCGCTCGACTTGTTATCAGCGTGATGTTGCTGCTTGTGTGCTGACGTTGCACCCATCGGATCATGCATTGCGGCATCATCTGTTCGTGATTGCTTGAAACCATCCCGATCTGAGTTCTCATTCACCTCCTTTGCTAATCGTGATAGCTTGAAGTCATCCCGATCTGAGTTCTCATTCACCTCCTTTGCTAATCGTGATAGCTTGAAGCCATCCCGATCTGAGTTTTCATTCATCTCCTTTGGTTTGTGGTCTTTCTTCGAACTTTCATGCTTGTCATCACTGCCATTGGAAATATCAGTAGCCTTGACGTCTTCAAGTGTCTTGATCACTTGTAATTCGACGTCACCAGTCGCTAACTTCACCATTTCAGTCGAACTTTTGGCATTTGGCTTGGTATCAATTTGCTTGGTATGGCTGACAGGTGAGGACACCGTGATATTTGCTGCTTTCTCCTCTTCAACGGTAGTACCATTCGGATCGACAGTAGCGGCCAGATTCATGCCCCCATTTTCGATCATGGGTGTTGGCGTTGGTGCTACAGCCGACCCATTTTCTAAAACTTGTAGATTTTGGCTACCATCAGCACCAGTGAAGTCAATTCGACTTTCTGTAGCCGAAGAAGAATGTGTGGAACGTTTGCTCGGTGCCTTCACTTTCTTCACTGGTTTATCCCCGGCACCATCAGAACTTTGTTTGCGCTTCCTAATATGCCCCTGTGCTTTAGTTCTTGAAGGTGACGATTTCGACGTTGGTCTCTTGGCATGCGTGGCAATAATGTCCGTAGGCAGGTGATGCTGATGCTCAACAGCTACAAGCTCAAATTTGAAGTGCTGCAACACTGAGTGATATATGGGAAACAATCGTGTCTTTTCACGCTCCTCATCCTGCAACACGCTTCGAAAGTGACGTCGATCAGGGATGAATTCGTACGGCATGTAGATCTCACGACGTGCTCCTCCAGTTACTTTTTCACCTCGTGTGTGAAAGTAGCGGAAGAGGCTGACGGGTGTACTTCGTCGAGTATCATACGTACCAACAATTAGACCTACAAAGGGTTCCGATATCTTGCTTTCTCCATTCGCTTCTTTGCTGATGTTAGGACGCTGGAAGAGTTGTTGGTAGCTTGTTTGATTTTCAATATCTCGAACTGATGGGTCCGGTGCAAATGCTGGATGCGAATGGTACCAGCCCACGACCTCTAACTGGGCGTTTTCAATGATGCCTCGTAGTTCAATCTCACTGCCTGGATCCATTTCCACATCTGTAGAACCATCGTCGCCATCAATCACAAGAGAGCGGCATGGGAATGCAGCCTGAATATACAGCGTCTTAGATACTTCATCCCATTTACCACCTAAGAATCCAATGATTTCGCATGTAGCAAGGTGTGCATGAAGGTCTGCCACGAACACTGCGTCTGGGTGCGCTACAACCTGAAACGGAGCATCTAGCGTAGGTCCACCACGACTGCGACTGTTAAGGTCCTCTACGTAATCTTTCGGGCGATAAGCAGCGCACTGCACCATTGTATGCGGATCCAAGTTCCCTGTCATTAGATTTTGTCGTATTTGCGATTGCTGAACGGATCGTGATTGCCGTTTGCTCAATGAGCGTTCACGTCCTCCAGTGTTGGCTGCTGCTTCTTCCGCCTGCCTTTGTTCAAGTTCGGCTTTCTCCTTCTCAGCAATACTAAGCTCATCTGTAAACACCTCGTCATCCCACACGAAATCTTGTTTGTACGCCAACTGGGAAGGTGTTTCAGATCCAGGACTTGAGTCACCGGGCACCTTAGCCGTCCAAATACTAGACAACGGTGTCAGCAATACATTGCTCGGCTGCTCTTCCTCTGAGATATCTGTGACTTCATCAGAAACCTGTTCACTATTATTTCCGATCAACTCGTCAGACATATCGCCATCATCCTCCAGCACCAGTACTTTTGCACGTCCATTTTGTTTGCTCTTCGCATCTTTTGTGTCACCATTCTCCTTTCTCTTTTGAGGCCGTGGTGGCTTTCCAGATAGCGTTTTCTCTTTGTGGTTCCTCTTCTTATCACTCTCTGGGGTATTTGTCAGATCAATTGGGGACGGTGACGGCGATACAACTGCAACATGACTGATATGTGCTTCCTTTCGTGATGGTTTTCGTGTCCTCGAGGAATCTTTTGCTGGAGCTTTCCGACGTGTTTTAACCAGCGGCAGAATTGCAACTTCCTCGTCATTAACATCCTTCACTTCCGCTCTCCGGACTGTATTCTTGCTGCTCTTTTTGGCCTTCGCTGGCTTGGTGTCTCCAGCATTAATACTGTACTCAACATCATCACTCTCCCGGTCGTCCCAGGCATCGTCCAGCGATCCTTCTCCCTCCTCGTCTAGCTCCATCACTTCCTCCATGCGCAGTTTCTTTTCTGCAGGACTGGGCTCTTCCAGCAGCACGAGATCCTCCTCCGCATACTCTTTGCCCATATGCAACAGCGTTGCCGCTTTCACGAGTGCACGGCGGAACTCGGACTTCTTCTTGGAGTTCTTGCTGCCCATCACAGCTCGCTCGTACAGCTGGTAGTGCGCGGTGTAGCTGGCCACATTAGCAGGCTCGATCTCTAGCAGCGAGAAGTTGAATTTGTCCAGGAACATGACGAGACAGTGGCGTTTCCAGCGGAACGCGCCCGTCGCTTGGCCTGTAGCTGCGTCCATCACGGGAACTCTCTCCGGGGCCGGCACCACCAGCTCCGCCACGATTTTCGGGTCCGTCACGATGCCTGCGCGTCGCACCACGTCCCACGAGAGGAAGAGCACGCCCGGCCACCACGGGAAGCCCAGTACCTTGGCCCACACCACGTCGAAGTCCTGGAACTGCTCCTCCACGCAGCTCAGCGCGTCGAGCCGCGTCTTGAGCGCCTCCTGCGCCGCCGCATCCAGTCGCGAGCTCGGCTTCTTCGCGCCTGGAGCCACCATTATTGCACCTTGCAGTGATTTGACTTTTTGACTTGTGGGGTGGCACACACCAAGGACGAGGTCGCACGAAGGTCGCACGAAGGTCGACGGAGATTAGGCGGGAGTAGCTGAGTGGCAGTTGAGACTGACCAAGATGGAGACTGCGGCCAAGGCGTTCGAGCAGCACGTGGAGCTGGACGAGGGCGTACTGGCCACGTCCGCGCCCTTGGAGACGCAGCAGCTGGACCGCGTCATGCTGCAGGTACGTACCGCGCTGCTGCTGTGTGTAGACTGGTGTAACGCGTCGGATACAGGTGAGCGAGGGGCTCGCAGGCTACCCAGAGCTGAGTCAGAAGACGTACGAGCTGCGCACGCAGCTGGTCGGCGCTGCTGCTGTGTGTAGACTGGTGTAACGAGTCGGATACAGGTGAGCGAGGGGCTCGCAGGGTACCCAGAGCTGAGTCAGAAGACGTACGAGCTGCGCACGCAGCTGGTGGAGCAAAAGTGAGTGGCTGAGGAGGTTCCACGTTGAGCTGGAGACTGAGTGTGTCTGTTGCAGAGCGATTGGCGCGGCGACGGCCATTCAAGGCGTGCTGGAGCTGCTGAAGGCCAACGAGAAGGCGCTCGAGTACTTCAAGGGCAGCATTGTTGGGGGTAAGCGACTGCTGTGCAATGGCCATAAAGAGAGTGCTCATGTGTTGTGCAAACAGTGCTCACGGGCCAACCACTCCCTCTACGACCTCCGTTCTTTGGCGGAACGATCCCTGAACCTGCAACTGAGGCCGTCGTGGCCGAGGTGGAGGCACTTGCAGCGAAGGCGGCGGAAGGAGAAGACGCAGCAGCGTCTGAAGAGAAAATGGCGCCCATCTTTAGCAAACAGACTGGCACCAAACGTTCGTTGGAGACAACCACGACCGAGTCGGGGGCAGACGGCAAGCGACCGAAGGCAGAAGTGCAGAGTGAGAAGGACGCGAATGACGCGGCCCCGCCCCTGCGAGCTGCGTTGGCGGAAGAGACCAAGTACGAGTCAGAGGAGGCCAAGGCGAAAGCTATCAACCCCACCTATACGATCCCTACGCAGTGGGAACACTTGTACTTTAAACAGGTCGAAGTCATCAACGTGAACAATCGCCTTGCCAAGGAAAAGATTCAGGCCAAGCGTATTGCGGGTGAACCGTTCTTGCTCGAGGGATACACGGGCTGGATGAAGTTTGCGGACGGTTGGGTCAAGCCAGACGGAAAGCTGGACACAACGGCGTTCCTCAATGGTATTCATGACGTGAAGGTACCGGTGTTGGAGCGCAACTACGAGGAGCGGTGCCCCATCAAGACCCATCTGCCATTGAGCTACTACGTGAAGAACTACTGGGAGCATGGAAAGTCGGACTACTACTTGCACCAGTGGCAATTCCCCCTGGACCCGAAGGCTGGACCCTTGTTGTGTTACAAGTGCGATGAGCTGCCTGTGCTCGGAGACAACCTGCTGTTGTATTGGCTGGACGCCGTGCGTGGAGACAACCCGCTGCAGTATTTTTTCATGGGTCAGAAGAGCACAAGGAGCCGAATGCATTTGGACCCTGGTGGTCTGGGTATCACTATCGCCCCAATCATGGGTACGAAGCGTGTGACCATGTTGCACCGCGAGGCGGCCAAGCTGGACTCGGTTCATGAATCCGTCAACTTCCACGACGTAGACTTGGACAAGATTCCTCAGCTTGCGTTTCTGCCTGCGTGGAGGGTGGATGTGAAACCAGGGCAGATGCTGTACATGCCGGAGGGAACTTTGCACGCGTGTGAAAACGTCACAGCATGCCTGTCGTACCACCGTTTCCACGTGGACGCGGTGAACCTGCCAGGCTTCTTGCGGTCGTTTTTGGCGCAGGATTCCCCCTCGATCAACCACGCTGAGATTCTGTGGAACGCAGCACACGATGTGATGGCTGCAATTGAGGAAATCTATGCTGACAATAACCAAACTCTCGGCGAGGCGGTGAGTACCCTGCGCAAACTGGATACGTTGCGTGGGCTGCGCCATGCTTGTCGTATGTTGTCTTTGGAGCAAGTGCTTCCCACGGAAGACTCGTGGGACTGGAAGAAGCTTTTGGACGATATCGATACTTTGCTGTTGCGTGTTGATTCTAGCGCCAAGCTAAACAGGAAGAAGAACAGTTCTGCTTCCAACAAGTCGATGGCCAAGTTGAACGGCAAAGAAGCAGCTGAAGCCAAGCAGATCATCGAAGCAGCGGCAAACAAGAAGAAAATGGCCAAGACTAAGGCTGAGAAAACGGCTGCCAACAACCACTGGGATTCACTGAACCCCAAAGTGGGCGACGTTATTGGTGTGCAAGTCTTCGAAAAACGGAACCGTGCTGAGGTGCTGAAGGTGGTGCACGACAAGGTGTTGGTGCAAATTCACTACTCGGACTGGGAGTCAATTTATGACGAGTTCCTGCCGGTGTCGTCTCTCTACCAGCGCAAAAAAGGAAAGAAGGTGGCCCTGAAGAAAACACCCGAGGTGGATGAAACGGTGATGGCGCGCTGGGGCAGCAAGGGGGATTTGTACAACGCCAAGGTGCTTAAGGTCATTCGCACCAATGCGTGTTACGTGCACTACCTGAAGTACGAGAAGGACTGGGACCAGTGGATCCTGCCTGGTCATATTTTCCGCAAGTACCAGAACACCTAGTCAGCGACGCGTAAGTGAAGTCAAACGGGCGATGGCAACCAGGTAAGCAGGGATCAACTGTGTTTCTTGTGTATATTTGCCTTGTGATAGCATGAAAATGCATTCAAAGCGTTTGGATGGTACATTGTTTCCTCGCAAAGTTAAGGTTCCCCAGCAAATAGTTTTCAAGCACAACCACACTCGTCTTCCACCAAACGTTCTACACAGCCAGCGTGATTTTAGTTCATTAGGATCCGACGCGCAACACGTGTGGTGTGTACGAGTGCACAAAACATGACGTAGCCGCCTACGAAAGCGTAGAACCCAAAGGCCGAGATCACAGTCACTATGAAAACAATGGATGTATAGCCCACCCAGCGCTGCAACAACCGACCCCAAGCGGACGTGGCACCCATGAAAGGCAAGTCGTAGCATGCGTAGTGACTCGCATCCCACTTGCTTTCGCAAACCCAGCAATACTCGTAACGACAGTGTGAACATGTCATGTGATTGCAACCTTCGTTCTTCCAGATGCGCATCTGACAGTGCGGGCACGCTCGCACAGCTTTCTGCTTGCCCACAGACGCTTCCCAAGCCAGATACGACTTGTCATCTTCGCCACGACAGAACCAGAACCGATGTGCATATCCACGACAGCGGAAGCAGCCGACAGTTGCGCACTTTACCCACAGACGCTTCCCAAGCCAGATATGACTTGTCATCTTCGCCACGACAGAACCAGAATCGATGTGCATATCCACGACAGCGGAAGCAGCCGACAGTTGCGCACTTCGGACACGTGAAATTGTCCGTGCTTTCGCAAATAATAAGTTCATCGCACCCCGGTCTCGGACACCACCTCGCACTCGGGTTCTTCTCATCCTGAACAGGCAAAACCATCAGCGATACTAATGCGAAAAACATCAAGCACCATCATCTTGCCACTACATACCCGCTTGCGCTTCAACACTGCTCGATACTTGGCTACCTCCTCGGCACTGATAATCTGCTCCATGTCGTCCTCATTGATGCTCTGTTTGCAGTCCACGACAGGACACACCAGTTGATCTACAGCAACAATCAGAAAACCTCCATAGCAGGCTTCAAGTCTCCTCACAGCACCTTCGTCCACTTCTCGCGCCTTGATCTTTATCTCCACGTATCTCCTAATGCAATCTGTCATCAACATATTACCACAACTCTCGACCGACCGTCTCCATTTCAACTGTACCGGCGCAGAAGCGATGTCGACAGTGCAGCTTTGCATGTACAGCAACAATCAGAAAACCTCCATTGCAGGCTTCAAGTCTCATCACAGCACCTTCGTCCACTTCTCGCGCCTTGATCTTTATCTCTACGTATCTCCTAATGCAATCTGTCATCAACATATTAACACAACTCTCGACCGACCGTCTCAATTTCAACTGTACCGGCGCAGAAGCGATGTCGACAGTGCAGCTTTGCATGGGCCTCCTCGTCTTCCTCCTCCACGTCACGCAGCGCCAGCACCGGCACCAGCTCCAGACAGATCGGGCAGCTCTGCGGTGACACAAATGTCGCCACCAGACGGCGATAACCGCGCACGAATCCGCGCAACACTGTCATGGGTGTTCAATCCGATACTATTCTAGTGAAACCTGAGTCTGGTATTATAATCTGATTCCATCTGATAACATCCGATCACTCAATCAATCAAAGAAGAAGATGGCGTCGTTGCTGCTGGCGTTTCTGCCAACCAGCGCGACGGAGCTGCTCAAGGACGAGGCGGAGCGTCAGCGTCTGCGCGAGGAGCTCACGCGTGTCGCCAGAGAGAACTCGAAGCTGCTGCTGCTCTGGATCTTCCGCGCCGCGCAAGTCTTCGCCGGCATCTCGTTCCTCTTCGCGACTGCTTCGGTGCTCTACGCGCTGCTCTACTATCTCGTGATCCCGTCGCGCTTCCACGAGCAGGAAATCTTCTTCAACTACGGCGTGCGCCACGGGGACATCACGCAGCCACTGCACAGTCGCGTACCAACGGCCTCTCTGGATCTGCTGGACCCCGAGCACCAATGGCAGTCGATGGTGTCTCAGTCAGAACACACAACGCAGTCCGTGCTCGTCCCTGGCGTCAAGTACGACGTGAT
>NBNE01000919.1:0-15966 GCA_002215365.1 Phytophthora megakarya | reverse complement strand
GATGTCAATTATGGCATCATTCATGATGCTACCGACGATCGTGTCGAGCTCTGACATTATGCGCTTCTCCGTCACCTCCTCGATGGTGGTTCCCCATTCCAACTTGCACCGGGTGTTCAATAGCTGCCGATTAGACGAATTCTTAACGCTGCGCAGTGCCTTGGACTTGTCCTCGCCCGTCGTAGCACAGCGAGCGTCAACTGCATCTTCGTACTCCTGTCGCTCTCGCATCCACTTGACCAAAGCGGGCTGGGATACGTCGGTGATGTAGGGGGGCATGATTGCTGCCGACGCCACTGGAATCGCGGTCGTGCTTTCCATGGTTGGTGCAGCAGCCTGGGTCGCCACGTTCCCTTGGTCGTCTTCAATTGATCGTCCACTGCGTGTCCTCATCGTTTGTACGATTGACTACTAAAGTTAACTTTATGACGTGTCACGAAATGGGAGCTGGAACTCCCGTAAGCCAACGTGTATTTGGTAGTTGCCTGTCGCTCTTGAAGCAAGTCGCAAAGTAAGGTTGCTAAACTAACTCGTAGTCGCTCTCGCCGGCCACCAAGGCCGTCCAGGAAGATTTGTTGCTGTTGAAGTAGACTTGAGCACGCAAGTCGATCCCAACATCCGACCTTGCGTAAGCGTCTTCGGCTGCATGTTCTAGTGGCGACAATGCCGATCCTGCCAAGAGGAACTGGCTGCGGTTTTGGTGAGCTGCATCAGATGCCTGCGTGCGCAAGGCCATCGTCACAGTTGCTTAAAACGATCAGATAGTGATATATAATAGTAATACGATCCGGTATGCAGCTTTGTGCAGACGAAGTCAAATTGAAGCATAGCTACATGCTGGGCTGGCGTCACCACCATTAAAGAATCAATCGTGCTAAGGTAACTGCCCATAATACTACAGGTATATTTGAAGTCGTGAGTGCAATGCGTACTCAAAAATGCCAAATTTCGGTGTAACTTGAACTACTAGTACCGCGGTTAGAAACGTTGGCAAATCGAGTAGCTGACCGAAATGGAAGATCTACCCGCACCAAGTGGCGCCCCAGCTCCCGGGACCCCTCGTCCACGGACGCGAGGCGCTCGTCGTCGTCCACCGACACCGTCTCCACTTGCGCCTAGTACAGGGCAACACGCAGCTGCGTTCCCAGCTTTATTCTCCTCAGTCTCAAGTCCTCAGCGGCCTTTGACTGCGCAATCGACTGCAACGTGTACCACACCGCAGTCAAGAGATGGGAACAATGGCGAACTTCGTGCTTTGAGTGATACAGCCAACCTCCAGCTACTAGAGGAGAGACTCCACGCGTCAGGCCTTAAACGTAGCGTGGTTCAGGCTCAACTGTTTCCCCATGTGACTATCCACAAGCCTGAAGAGTTGGTGCCGAGAAAGAGGCACGAAGCGGCGACGCCTTCGAACAACCAGAGTGTGGACGGGAGCTCGCTGCAGTTCAAGCCCCTGGTGCCGTCCGTGAACGTGCAGTTGAGGGGGAAAGTGCTCATTCCGTCCAGACCGACCTCGTCCGCTGCGACAGGACGGAGACTGTTGACGTCTGCAGGAGCCAAGGAGAAAGAGCCGATGACTGCGAGAGATCGATACTATGTCGACCAACGAGCCGCGACGGCGCCGGGAGGAGTGAGACACAAACATGGTCTGAGACCGCCAGTCATGACGGGAGATGGTGGTTATAAACATGAGGTGGGGAGGAAGGTTGAAAGTGCTAGCAAAAAGAATTGCAGCAACCAGAAACACACTGAGGAGGCAGCTGTTCCTCGACGAGGGGACCTTCTTGCTCGCCGAAATGAGGTCAAGACACTGACGGAAAAAGTGGCAGATGGATTGATTTTAGGAGCAGATTCAGCAAATACAGGGGGTCATATTAGCTTTTCGACACCAGGTGGAGCTGTTCCGCGTAACTCTTTTTTCTACTTGAGACGTGTTGACTCGAATCCGTACAATCTGGAGGTGACAAATCATACCAAGATTAATCCAAAAGACTATTACACGGTAAGTCGACTGGGAATCACACACTTTGCATCTGATGGCGTTGAGTTTCAACAATTACAGAAGTTTGAGCGAGAAAACTACATTTATTCCCTTCTCGTTAAGGTAAGCGGATCATGCCACGGAGTGAAATCATTTGCTAACTAGTATATTGCTCTCAAGTAGCTACCGTTTTTCCGGAAGTATCGTATTTGGAAGAGATTTACGATTTGGAAACAAACTGTCAGGACCCGAAAGCGAATTGCTGCGAAGAGCTCGCTGAACAATAACTTATTTATTCTTCTTCCTCACCTTCACGATGCGCTACTTCAACTTCGACGCGCATGTCTTGATATTCAAGAAGCTCGTTTATTTGATTTTGAGCATCCAGTGGGGCTGATAGAAGCAGCTTCGTGGACAGCTGATTCAAACAACACACCGCTACAGCAAAATACATATACTTTGGCAGAGTTCTCACTACGTCTTAAGGCTCAGAAAATTCGCGTAGAACGAATGGTGGACCATTTTATTTCGGACGTTGAGATGACAGCGAAGAACGCAAGTGAAAATTACCTCTATTTATTTCTACAGAATACTGGGTTCAACGATGTCAGACCAAGTGGTAGTGCTCGCGATGGGAGAAAGAACACATCAATTGTTGGGACTCAACGGAAAGAGAGTAAAGGGGCCCGATATGATGAAAGGCAACAGAAACCTATGACTTATACTGAGCGAGCTACGATGAAAACACAGTGCCGCCGCGCCACCAAGTTTCTTCGAGTAGTGGAGTTTCTGATCTCAGATGCCCTGCTGCGGATGTCTATCTCATCAATCGTGGTTTTTCGAGATACATTAGCGATGTATATCCGAGGTCTAGACGACGTAGGGGTTTCTGATGATGAAAACGCGACATGCGACGCCTTGATGAAAGCCCAGCCAGTTACTCAACCTCTATTGCGTGTTGAAGTTGTGTTGAAAACTGCTGCTCCTCCTCTAGCTAACCAATTCAATACAACCAGTAGACCTCGCAAAGCAAGAACAAGCCTAGTGTTTGCTGAGCCCAACAATCGTGGAGCGCAGTCTACTACTGAAACCCCAACGATTGTGGAAGAATCGATGGAGATGATCGAGTTTATTCCTAACACGGAAACACTTAGATCGCAGATTGAAAAACTGGTGCTCAACGGACTCTTAGCTGTCACAAACCGTGAAAGACTGCTGCGAAATTCGATGTTCAAAGTTTATGTGGAGACAGGCATGGACGGTGACACACAAGGTGGAGAAGGGGATAACGATGATGGCGAAGTTTCTAACGAAAACATGGACCTAGATATTTTGATCACGGAGGACACCACTTTCGCAGAAACTCAGCAGAGCCTTAACTCGATCGTTTTGGATGCGTATGAACGCGCAGAAGAAAAGTGTGAAGAACTCTCAGTCTACTTGCAGCGGTATCAAGAAAACGGTTGCTTTTACAAGCAGGTGTTGGACTCATCGAGATATCTAAACACTGACGTGCACGACTTTCGGGGACTCCTTGATAAATATATGCAAGAAGCGCAAGAAGTTGACTCTGTAGCGGACAGCACTTTATGCGAACTTCTACTACTGGACCGAACGAAATTAAATGCGCTCTTAAAACCTTCACCGCGGAAATGCCTGGAAGGACTCTACCTACTAATTCCGATGGTTTTTCGCCAACTGAATGATGATCTAACAAACGAGTATACTATCGCAAACGACCGTGTTAGTACGATCCCGACCACTGTGGAGGAGTTTGCCGAGGGCCTAGCGTTCTTACGAGAACTGCAGACTCGTCAAGAGATCATGGAAGAAAAATATGGTTGTGTCCGGAGTTTATATCACTTGCTTGAAGAGTACCGGGTGAAGATGACTGACACAGATCAAATGAACGCGTTTGTTCTCACACAAAAGAAAGCGCAATTGAAGGCGTCGATGGACTCATTCGAAAATAGTTCTCAGCACTACACAGCAAAGTTTGGTGTTGAACTTGAGGCCCGGTTGCCAAGGCTTGCGTCGAAACTTACAACTGTTACCAACGCGCTATCAAACCCGATATTATTTGACCTGAACTCCGAAGTCAACACTACCATTAGTTACCTCTCGCAAGTCGAAGATGATGTTTTACAATTGGAGACCGCCGTAAAACAGCATTTCACATTGGAGAAAACGCTAGGGCTACCCATGACAACAGCATTTGATGAAATGGGTGAGCTCAGAGCTGATTTGTCACTGAAACTTGATATGTGGAAAGCATATCATGGATGGAATGGGGCGGTTTCTGCGTGGGAAACACAACAATTTCCAGACGAGATAAATTTTCCTCTGATTACTGAGTATGTTGAGCAAATATGTGTCAAAATAACTAAGTGGGAACAAAATTTGTCGGATGGTATGAGCCTGTTGTGTACACATTTGAAGTCAAGTGTGGAGGAATACCGCGTAACGATGCCTATTTTGACGGATTTGCGGTGTCCATATTTTGAGGAACGTCATTTTATTCAGTTACGAGAACTTCTTGGGTTTGCCATCGGACATCTTGGCCTAAATCGTAACTCATCCAACCCTTCTTGCATTACCTTAGGTGAGCTGGTTAAGATGAATTTAGCACCTTTCGCTTCTCAAGTTAACCAGATAACAACTGAGGCGACGCAGGAACGTCTTTTGAAGGATATACTCACCAAAATTATTGTACTTTGGGATCATTTGGAGTTTGACGTCAAAGCGTACAAGGAATCCAGAGACTATTATGTTCTTGTGTTGCTGGAGAATATCTACACGATTTTGGAGGAATCGTTGGTAAGCATGACGGCGGTGCTAAGTTCTAAATTCATAGCCCCTATCCAAGACCTAGCCATTATGTGGCATAAGCGACTGCTTCTGTTCCAAGAAACATTCGATGCTTGGATTGAGTGTCAACGCAAATGGATGCATCTTGAAACTATTTTTTCAGCTCCAGACATTCAAAAACAGCTTCCAAATGAAGGCGCTACATTTCTAGGAGTGAATCAATTTTGGAAAGATTTGATGCGAAGAACACGAGACCAGCGTGGTTGTTTGAAAGTGACGGGGGCTATATTAATTGGGCCATCTAGCGGTTCTAAGAATTACAAAGAAACTAATAGCGGTACTAGTAGTGGAGGAGGTGGTGTCGGACAGGCTTTGCTTGATAACCTCACAAAGCACAATGCATCACTCGAGCGGATTGAAAAATCGTTGGAGGACTATTTGGAAGTAAAACGACGAGCGTTCCCGAGATTTTACTTCATTTCGAACGACGAGCTGCTGGAAATGTTAGCACATGCGAAGGAGCCGCAGGTCGTACAACGCCATTTACCAAAATGTTTTGATGCTCTAGCAAAGTTGGATATCAGTGATGATGGAACCTACGGTGGAACCACAATGTCAGTTATGAGCTCACAAGATCTTACAGCAATGATAAGCCCGGAAGGCGAACGTGTTGCGTTTGGACGAATATTAAAAGCACGTGGAAACATCGAAGACTGGTTGAATGCTGTCCTTGTCAACATGAAGGCCACATTACACAAGCATGTTAAAGCCTGTCTGGCAGACTATCAGCATCCCTCAAGAGAAACGTGGATCTTTCGTCATCCTGCCCAAGCGGTTACTGTGGTATCCTACATAATCTGGGCAAAGGAATGTGAGTTCTGCTTTAGCTCGCGATCTCAAGATCCAGTCCGCGAATTATCACTTTGGCATCAGACCATTTGCAGTCAGTTGAGTAATCTTACGCGGCTTGTTCGTACGCAATTGACCTCTGTTCAACGGAGAGTTGTTGTATCCCTGGTGACCACAGATGTGCACTACCGTGACATTGTTGAGTCTTTGGTGACAAAACGTATTACGGATGAGAACGATTTTGTATGGCAGCAGCAGCTTCGATACCAATGGTTCGCAGATCGCGATGAGTGTAGGATTTATCAGGCTAACTGCGCCATAAAGTATGGATACGAGTACATGGGTGCATGCAGTCGACTTGTGATAACCCCATTAACAGATCGCTGTTGGATGACAATTACCGGTGCACTTGAGCTGCGGTATGGCGCTGCCCCCTCTGGACCCGCTGGTACCGGGAAGACGGAGACATCGAAAGATCTTGCTAAAGCTCTCGGCATTTTGTGCGTTGTGATCAATTGCAGCAGCCAAATGAGCTATAAAATGATGGGGAGCATATTCAATGGTGTGATTCAAGCTGGAACCTGGGCATGCTTAGATGAATTCAACCGTATCGATATCGAAGTACTATCTGTTGTGGGACAGCAAATGTCGGTGTTGAGGAATGCTCGACTGATAGATTCAACTGAAGTGCTCCTTGAAGGAAGATGCGTTCCATTACGTGATCATCACGTCATCATTACTATGAATCCGGGCTACGTTGGCCGCACTGAATTACCAGACAACTTGAAAATCTCATTTCGACCTGTTGCTATGATGGTGCCAGATTATGCTTTGATTGCTGAAATCTTGTTATTTGCAGAGGGATTCCTGTTGGCAAAGCCTCTCTCGATAAAAGTTACAAAGCTGTACAAGCTTTGCAGCGAGCAGCTATCCCATCAATCACATTACGACTTCGGCATGCGGGCTGTAAGAACCGTTCTTACTATGGCAGGTTCACTAAAGCGTTCGTCTAATGTAGTTGTAGCATCCGGATCTTCCTCGATGAACGTGACTGCTGATCCAGCTGGGACAAGCAATAATGATGAGAATATCATCCTTATTAAAGCAATGGTTGGTGCAAATACACCAAAACTGACAGACGATGACAATCGACTGTTTCAAGGAATTGTTCGAGATTTGTTCCTAGATACTATGTCAAGTCTAGGTGCTGCTGAAAGCAATGCTCTCATCGAAGGCGTGGGGATATTTTCCCAATCGTCTAACACGAGTGGCATGAGTTGGATAGCAGATTTAGAGGAAGAAATAAGCAAACAACTTCGACTAGCTGGGCTACAAGGACCACCACAATGGACGAAGAAGTTGGTACAACTATTTGCTACGCTTGAAGTACGTGTTGGTGTTGTTCAGATCGGATCGACTGGAAACGGGAAAAGTACAGCCCTACGCGTTCTTAAGTCTGCGGTTACTTCGCTGCGCGAGCGAAGGGCTCATCCAGATGTTCGTTTTCAACGGGTGGTGTCATTCACTCTAAACCCGAAATCCATTTCTATGATTGAGCTATATGGATTTTTCCATCCGGCTACGCACGAATGGACGGACGGATTAGCATCCAAGTTGCTTCGCACATGCATCGAGGATAAAAATGAGGAGATCTTGGCTCGCCACTGTGCTAATCAAGCAGTTGGTGTCACTAGTGATCCGTCGACATGGAATATACCCTTTTACTGGATAGCCTTTGACGGGCCTATCGATGCTCACTGGATCGAGAGTATGAACACTGTACTAGATGATAACATGACGCTGTGTTTATCAAATGGTGAGCGAATCAAACTCCTACCGAAGATCCAGCTTCTTTTTGAAGTATCAGATACTAGTGCAGCTTCTCCTGCTACGATTAGCCGACTTGGTGTGATATACTATCATCCAAATTGCCTCGGTTGGCTGCCATTTGTCGAAACGTGGATTTCAAGACTAATGGTGCCTGTAGTGTCTACACTATCTTCTATGTCATCACCTCTGACTTTTTCAGTCTCACCTTCCAAAGAGCCCCAGCGACCACCACCACTTAGCTCCAAGGTCAGAATTCGAATTCTCAAATATTTCGAATTATTTGTGGAACCTGGCTTGAAATTTATTCACACGGTCTCATCGTCCACAACTGCGTCACCACGTGTTCCTATCGCTACGAGCGACATGGCAGTTGTTGCCACGATTTGTCATATTTTTGAGGCCCTTCTAGCGAATAAAGCACCGCCGGAACTTTTTACAAACGCACCATCCACCCGAGTCAATCATGCCAACCCAGATAATGCACCACCAATTCAGATGCCGACGAGTTTGGAAGATCAACGTGCCCGCTGCTTAGACCTAATGTTCATCTATAGCTTTTCTTGGGCTATTGGAAGCAACCTGCACCTTGATCTGGCGAAAGCGGATTTTGAAGAATTTCTTGACAACGTGATATCTTCGAACGAGCAACATCTTACTCCAGACGTGATGTCGATCGACGGCAGAATACCGACACCTGTAGGGATATCGCAGGCTACTGGAGATGTTCATGATTTTTTCATTGATTTCCAACACTTAAGTTTATCACCCTGGTCTAATGGTTGCCTAGAGCAGTCTCAACAGATACAACAACCTCACAAAATCGTTGCGGGTAGACTTTTCGTTCCTACCATGGATGTCTTGAAGTATCGTTACTTGGTGGAACTGATGGCAATTGAAGCACGGCAACCAATTCTCCTGACTGGTGCGACGGGATCAGGTAAGTCAGCAATTGTGCATAATATCTTGGAGACCCACGCACGAATCGCAGCCGATATCGATCCGGCAGATATGACCACCGATTCACCCCTATCTGTTGTCGCACATGGCAAAGTCCTGCCTTTAATCATAAATTTGTCTGCTCAGTCGACGAGTGCTGGTGTACAGCTAAACATTGAAAGTAAGTTTGCCAAGAAACGCAGAACCCTGCTTGGTGCACCTGTAAATAAGCAACTTGTCGTCATTTTTGTGGATGATGTTAATATGCCAAGTACCGAGAAGAATGGAGCGCAGCCAGTGATACAGCTGTTGAGGCAGTACCTAGAGTACCGCGGACTTTACGACCGGGGAAGTTTTTTCTGGAAGGACATTGAAGACTCCGTGCTAATTGCTGCGGGTGGACTGCCAGGTGGTGGTCGACAGACGCTCTGCCCCCGTTTTGTCAGGCAATTTTCGGCTGTATTTTGTTTACCTAGTTGTGATGAAGCAGCGATGAAGGCGATATTTAATGCGATTCTCGAATTGCACATTGCAGCGTGTGGGGGCAGCAGTTCGTTTGTCAAAACTGTGAAAGACATGCTTATCCAGACAGCTGATGCAACATGCGAGCTGTTTCAGATTGTTGTACAAGGGTTGCTTCCAACACCTGCAAAGTGCCATTATACGTTCAACTTACGTGATGTTACCAAACTCATGCAAGGAGTTGTGCTTGGTACGTGTGTATCTGGCACTTCCCCCAACACCAGCAAAGGTGGAAGCGCCCAGCCTACTAACAATTTAACGGCCATTACTGTGGTTAATTTATGGGCCCATGAAGCTGTACGAGTCTTCCGAGATCGTTTAATCGACAACGCTGATAGACAATGGTTTTCAGAACGGTTGGTCGAGGTGGCAAATCGAGCATTTCGTGTTTCGTGGACAATAGGTATTGTCTTCAACCTGGATAATAAATCGGAGCACGAGGAAACGCACAATAGCAGCCCATCAAAAAAGGAGCAAAACACTATTCTCTTTTCTCCTCGGCGGGTTGAAAAAAATGGTGAATCCGCAGCGACATCACATTATATTATGAAGTACGACCAAGTTGGTGACCTCAAGCGCTATAAAATGTTCCTCAATAGTCAGGTTACGGCTTATAACGCAAGCCCCGCAGTACAGGAATCCTTTCATGCACCGCTGACTCTGGTACTTTTTGAAGATGCAATGGTCCACACTGCAGCCATTGCGCGCATATTAATACAACCACGGGGCCATGCGTTGCTGCTAGGAATGGGTGGTTGTGGCAAGCGATGTCTCACCAGACTAGCTGCATTCTTGACCGGACATCATTGCATTGAAATCGAAGTAAGTAAAGACTACGGTTTATCAAATTTTCGGGAAGATCTAAAGCAGATGATGAAGTTGGCAGCTCTGGGAGAAACTGGCGAAGGTCTCACCAAAGATGGTCGTAACAGAACCGGTCGAAATACTCACAAGTTATACACTGGACAAAGTCGTCAAGGTTCACGCATTAACGCTGTCCCAACAGTATTTTTGCTGAACGATTCGCAATTAACCAATGACGCTTTTCTAGAAGATGTAAACACGATTCTAAACGGTGGTGATATCCCTAAACTCTTCACTACAGAAGAAATGGAAAAAATTATCAGTGATGTGAGGTCTTTACTTGAGAGAAGCATTGCTGAGATAAAAGTTTCTCATGGAGGGCAGGGCTTCACTCGAAAAGACTGCGAGGAATATTTTCACGTTATGGTGCAAAGTTCTCTCCACTTCGTTATCTGCATGAATCCACAAAGAGAAACATTTCGCGCGCATGTTCGACAATTCCCTGCACTAATCAACTGCACTACGATCGACTACTTTGATGAATGGCCCAAAAGCGCTCTCGAATTCGTTGCAGAATTTTATCTGTCTCATGAAGACCCTTTCGATCAAACTCGAGGTGGTGTTGGTATGAGGAAAACATCTACTACTCCTTATTTGGTGAGTTCTCCAGTGATGAGATCAGCAGTAACTGCGCTTTGTGTGGAAGCACATATGTCTGTAAGCGCACTGCTTCCCGTATTTCTTGTAAAGTGCAGACGACGTGTCTACATCACGTCACAACATTACCTGGATCTCATTGCCTTATTCCGGCGGATTTATCGAGAAAAGAAGGCTGAATGGGAAACAAAGCTACTGCGTTTAACGGCAGGCGTGGTGAAACTGGATGATACTAACTTACTTGTTAGTTCACTGCAAGACGAACTTGTAGCACTACAGACAGTACTTGTGAGCAAGACAAAGGAAGCTGAACACTTGCTTTGCCAAATTGCCGTCGATCAGGCAGAAGCTGAACAAGTTGCAAAGCGTGTAGGTGCCGATGAAGCGGTGGTGAAGCAGCAGCAGAAAGAAGTCGCAGCGTGTCAAGCTGATGCACAACGTGATCTAAACCAAGCCTTGCCTGCACTTAATGCTGCCGTTGCTGCACTGGATTCCCTGGACAAGAAGGATATCACAGAAGTGAAGGGGTTCGTGAAGCCTCCACAGGCTGTTCAAGTTGTGATGGAGGCCGTGTGCATTATGCTTGGAGAGAAAGCAGACTGGGATAACAGTAAACGTATTCTGTCTCGCAATACTTTCATGTCGGAGCTCAAGGAGTACGACAAGGACAGTATTTCCCCTACAATTCTCAAAAAGATCAGAAAGTATATTGAAAACCCTGATTTTGCAGTCGAGGAAGTCAGAAAGGTGTCCCACGCAGCTATGTCATTGTGCATGTGGGTACATGCCATTGACACATATGCTCGTGTCTTCCGAGAGGTGGCTCCAAAGCGTCAACGGCTGGCTGAGATGAATGCGGTACTTGAAGTCGCGAATACAAAACTTGCAACGAAGCAACATGAGCTTGGTAAAGTGCTGGACAAGGTTCGCAAGTTGAAGGAAAAGTGTGACTCCACTCTAACAGAGAAACAGCGACTTGTGGATGAGTCTAAGCTGACGCATCAACGGTTGTTAAACGCTGAAAAATTAACAGAGGGGCTCAGCGATGAAAGGGTACGGTGGAAAAATAATATCAGGGACCTGGAACAGGAAGGTAATGTAATTCTTGGAGATTCCTTTCTAGTGGCAGCATGTATGTCGTATCTAGGGCCATTTGACAGCATGTTTCGAGATCGATTATTATCTCGGTGGAGTGATGCAGGGAGAAACTCAATTGGTGTATCCGTACCATTTATGCTTGCCTCTGCATATGGAGATGTTCGAGAGCTTCGTGATTGGCAATTACTGGGCCTTCCAAGCGACACTTTCTCGACTGATAACGGAATATTCGCTTTGAAAAGCAAACAGCGGTGGTCATTGATGATTGATCCACAGCAACAAGCAACTCAATGGATCAAACGCTTAGAGGCGCAAAATACTTTGGAGATTGTAAAAATTGATGACAAGAGGTTGATGCAAGTTTTGGAGGACTGTCTAGGTGGAGGAAAACCGCTTTTGATTGAAGACGTGGCTGATTCACTGGATCCATCACTAGAAAGTGTACTCGCGTTAAAACCATTTTATCGCCCTCTAGATAGTAAAAGAGCAGCGCATAAAGTGCATGTGAAGCTGGATGATCGACTCGTTGAAACCGATGTGGAGCACTTCCGTGTGTACCTTACTACGAAGCTAGCAAACCCGTATTTCATTCCTGACGTGTATATACGCGTTAACGTGATTAACTTCACCGTCACAAGTGATGGATTGCAAGAACAATTACTCAGTGATGTTGTGCAGCGAGAGCGCATTGAGGTTGAAGAGCGAAAACACACACTTTTAGCCAGTATAGCTCGCGACCAAAAGCAATTGCAAGATTTGGAAATCAGAATTCTGAACCTGCTTTCAGACGCAAAGGGGAATATTTTGGATGATGTTGAGCTGATTGAAACCCTGAAAACTTCCAAAAAGACATCAAATGTTGTGGCACAGCGTCTTGCTGAGTCAGAGGCTACAAAACAAGAAGTATTGGAGATACGTAACCAATACCATAGCGTTGCAGTTCGGGGCACTATACTGTTTTTCATCATCGCGGATTTGGCTGACATTGACTCCATGTACCAGTTCTCGTTGGAATATTTTAATCGACTTTTCAAAATGAGCTTAGACGAAGCACCGGCGAAAAGAAGACTATCTGAGCGATTGGAATGTTTGAATCACCACATTACTCTAGCTGTATATCGGAATATATGTCGTGGGCTCTGCAAGGCACACAAGCAACTCTTTGCTACAGTGATATGCTTGAAAATCATGATCAACGCGGGAGAACTAAAACAAAGTGACGTTGCTCTCTTAGACCAAATGACTTTGGTCAACGATAGTGCAAACCATGCCGGCGGAAATTCACCGACTGCTGAAAGCATGAACAAACTAAAACACAGTAGTGATTCCATGGATAGCGTCTTACTCGCATTGTCTCGAAAACAATCAGTTTTTACAGAACTCCTGGACTCGTACTATGAAGAAGCCGGTGCCTGGACTAATTGGATTGCTAGTGAAAATCCATACTTAACACATTTACCAGGAAATTGGGATACAGTATTACCTGTATTCCTACGTCTTGTGCTCGTACGCTGGTTACGTGAAGATGTGTTTACATTGGCCGTACGAAACTTTGTCGATCAAACCCTTGGGTCAGAATTTTTAGACAGCGCAACAGAAGATGTGGTCATGAATGACGTCTACAGTGATACAGATAAATCGACTCCGTGCTTGTTTATATTGTCACCGGGAGCAGACCCCTTATCTAGTCTAGAACGGTACGCTCGCGAAAAGTGTGTTGGGGAAGACAGATGTCATGTTATTTCTCTGGGCCAAGGGCAAGGTCCTGTGGTGGAAGCAAAACTGGAGGAGTGCAAGACCAAAGGATATTGGTTAGTTCTCCAAAATGTGCATTTATCGAAGTCCTGGTTACCTATCCTTCAAACTCATCTCGCTTCGATCAAGCAAGAGGCACGGAATGGCGGAATTCATGAAAATTTCCGCATCTTCTTAGCTTCCTTTCCAGTGGCATACTTTCCCATCTCAATTCTTCAAAACAGCGTGAAGGTGATGACTGAATCTCCAGCGGGTGTGAAGGCAAATTTACAGCGCTCAATGATGCTAATTCAGCAGATGAATTCTGATGGAAGCAACACGAATACCCTGACTATGACGATGAAGCTTCGTCTAGCATTTGGGCTCAGCTTCTTCCACGCGGTTGTGAGAGAACGCGCAAAGTTTGGATCTCTTGGATGGAATCTCAAGTATGATTTCAGTGATGCTGACTTTGTGAGCGTGATTTCTCTTCAACGACGGCTTCTGGATGCTACCGCAAATGTAGAGACCACGGAAGGCATTAGTAGTAACAACCAGGTGGAAAATGGTGATGTGGCCGAGGGATTTCGAGTCAGTAGCCAAGGACTTAAGCTAGCTGTGCGCGCCAATTCTAATCAGCTTCAGGAAGTACCATGGGATGCTTTACTCTTTTTAGCTGGCGAGATTTACTATGGTGGGCGTGTTACGGATGAATTCGATCGACGGTGTTTGATGGCGGTGTTGCGACGATTTTGTTCGGAATCGTGCTTTAAAATGAAGACACGCACAACTCGTCGTAGTGTGTTGACAATAAGAGGATTAAATGTTCTTACGAAGGAGAAGAGCTCTTCATCCCTCGAAAATTCTGTTTTCTCGTCATGTGATGACAGCTTCTTTGCTCCAGAATTCCAAAGTGAAGGCGAAATGGTGCAACTAGTTGACGCTTTGTCCAGCTTGGATGGACCACACGTTTTCGGCATGCATCCAAATGCATACATTTCGTACATGCGCCAACAGAGCAATCAATTCGTGAAGCTAGTCATGCAGCTACAACCAGGACAAACAAATGAAGAAGATTTGGTCGACAGCTCAACGATGGATGGGACAAGTACTACACCTGGTGATGGTCGTGTGGAATTTGATGTCCTACAAACATGCAAAAGCATTCTAGAGAAACTTCCATCTCCTACAATATTGGACAGCACCGAAGCTTTATTGATCGAGCGAACACGTGGAAATTGGCAAGACCCATTCAGTATTGTTTTACAACAAGAGATAAATGCGTGTCATAACCTCGTTCACCATATTATTACAAATCTTGCTGAGCTACAGCACGCCATTCATGGCATAACAGTTATGTCGGTGACTATGGAGCAAACCCTTCAGAGTATTACACAGCACCAAGTCCCTGCCGATTGGATTACTAACGACTCTCATTTGATCTCAACGACAGAGCCAATCTCGCAATGGGTGACAAATCTACTCTTTCGGTGCGACTTTCTGCATCGTTGGATTGAACGCGGTCGAGTGCCAGGAAACGTATTTCCGTTGTCGATTTTTTCATTTCCACAGGGTTTATTTACTGCTGTTCTCCAACGATACGCCCGAAAACATGTCGTGTCAATACAATTCTTAGACTTTAAATTTCGCGTTCTTAACAGTGCGGAGTCTTCGATTATCACGTCTACCGATGAGGGCATGGACCAGCAGCAAAACACTGGAGTAGAAGTTGATGGACAAGATGGAGCTTACTTCTCTAACCTTGTAATAGAAGGTGCGCAATGGAGCAATGAACGAGGATGCTTGTGCAGCTCACAACCTGGAATCATGCGGCAAACCATGCCAATTATTCAAGTAATACCTCAACGAAATGCGGCCTTATCAATGCCTCTCCCTACGAATATACATGTACCAAACCAGAGTGACAATATTGGTTCCAACGATACCATACGAACTAAGATCAGCAATGAAACTAAGGCGCCTGCACAGGATCGAAAGACACTAAAACGTGGAGACACTCGCAGAAGGAACGCACTGCAGCTGATTGAATCTAACATGGAAACCGTTGGCGGTACTAGCACATTCAGCACATATTTGTGCCCTGTGTACCGCACAAGTACACGTAAAGGTACTTTGTCGACAACGGGAACTTCTACAAATTTGGTCTTGGCTGTGGAGCTTCCGTGTCTTGGTGATCCTGACTATTTTGTTCTTAATGGAACGGCCCTCGTGTGCAGTAACACGCTAGAGTAAAACTAAAGCGGCTAAGATGCTGATACTTGTTGCGTTGTTGATATTAAGAGAACTCGACTGCGCTCGATGAGTCACTGCGCTTGGTAGGATTACATGTTGAAGATTAGCGAGTGATAGTTGAAGGTCAAGACTGCCAGTTGAAATTTACATTCCTAGGAAAAGAACCTGAGGGTTTCTTGGAATTGTTTCTGCATGAGTGCAGATGGCTGCGACCACAAGTCTAGAATGATGGGTTTTATCGCTCGAGGAGCTTTCTCCTACAACGACACTTAACCCCCCCCAGACCGGAGCCCGCCAGGAACATGTAAAGTGCATATGCAGCGTAATTAGACTTGGTTTCACTGTATTTTCAAGTTTAGCGTTGATAGGATAGTTGATGAGTAAGTGTAGAGTTGTGCTAAAGTAGCATATAAGGTGAATATCCAAGAATATCCAAATGGTTTGAGTGTTTCCATGCTGAATAATACTAGTTACCACGGAAAGTGAAGGGGGGG
>NBNE01000918.1:0-15973 GCA_002215365.1 Phytophthora megakarya | reverse complement strand
GTATGCAGAAGTCTAAAGTTTAGATTCAAATATACTTTGCATTCCTCCTTCTTGTCATTCTCCTATTGGTCAATCAAAGCTGAATATTAGCCAGTTAAACTGATAGGCCTTAACCACCGTCTTTTGTGGTCTGTGCTTGTACCAACAAATAGAGTCGCATCTATATTCACAGGCCATATTTTCCGTCGATATGTGTACCGGCTGGTTATCTATGGGATTTTTAAAGTATCCTCCTCTAGCCCATGCTCCAGGTGTTACGCCGTGTCCAACGCCAACACCCCCAGCTCCTCCAAATGCATTTGCTGCATGGTTAGACTCCCACCATCCTCAAGAGCCTACCGAAACACGCTCCTCCTGAGTTGCAGCTCCGGTGATACCGTTGTTCCGCGTGTTGACTACTTTCTCCAACTGGGTGACCTAGCTGTGAGCTGCTGAAGTAGCGCCATCCTGTCCGATAAGACCGGTGCTGCTTTTTCTTCTTCACAACCAACACCACTTTCGTGAGTAGCTTCTTTCTTGATCTCTTGCGCTTCTTTGCACGCTCGCGGCACCTTTCACGTGCTGCGCGAGCGACGATGTGGCAGAAGCCTCGCTGTCACCCATTGGGCTCATAACCTGTAGGAAGTGCTAACTTGCGCTGGAGATGTACAAAAGGAAAGTGAAGTTTATTTGGCCCGTACTGCAGTCTGCCTCTAATCTTGGGATTACTACGACGCACTCCCACCGCAGCATCCTTAAACCAGGAGTGCTTGCTACGCTCGAGTACCGCTCCGCACGTCTTCCAGCAGCACGTCATCAGAGGATCGTTCGGTACTCGACCACAGCAGCTACAGCAACGTGTACGAGACCAAAGCCAATAGCAACAAATACAGCACCCACCGACCGGATCATTTTCAACCAACTAACGCCGTGTTTCACCCGGGGAAGCTCTGGATTATTTTTCAGTTTTTATCTTTTGGGAGTAAGGAGTACATATACTCTGCTCCACCGACTCGAGTGTGACCCTACAACAATTACGCTGTTGATACGAGAAATACGCTTGGATCCGCCAAAAGATGACAAACTTCTCGACAATAGATTGCTCAAATGCCAATCTAGACAAGAAAGAATGGTCCACTTATTAATACCAGTTAAACTAATTCACTACCTGCTTAGATGCATTCACTGCGGTTCCTGGACTCTTTACTGAAACTTTCCACATCGCGGAACTGTAGGTAGTTCATTTTTTCGAGTGCAGACGCCTCGGTCATAAACAGAAATCACCGGTAGGATGGACCGTAACATCGATGCCGACGTTGTGGTTACCGTGTCGACGAAACAATGAAATATATCAAAGTATTGGGGATTATTCGCTGTATTGTACCTGTATTGTGGTTGTAATCAATCAAAAGTAAAAAACCTACTCATTATGCTCGTATTCGTACAAACAACTCACGGGCTTCTAAACTTTACGAAGTCGAGTCAAGACCTTCAAGCCGGGCATTTTCTGCAAGCGCATCTGGACGTGGCTTAAAGTAATGTAGGAATTGCAACGAGAGGGGCTCCATCAGGTATAGTTGTTGTAATGATTTGACTCTTGTCACGGCAACGTAAAAAGATGATTTTTGTGGTGCATGCCGAGTCGAGTGACGTAGAGGCCCAAGAATCATTTTGTTAACCGTCAACCCCTGGAATTTTTCGCTTATTAAAGCAAACGCTGGAACCAACGGAACCTGATCAACGGCGACAGTAAACGTCCGAGCAGGCAACTGAATTTTAACACTTCGTTCATGTCGTAACCGGACGAGCACAATACCACGCGGTAGATCAGGTAAAAATACTTCATCTTCATATCCGAGTAGCTGGACGAATGCCACTTGTGGTGGTCGTGAATGAATATGATATTCTATACCATTTCTCATGGTGATAACGACCGAGTCATTTGAATCGCCGATGAAATCCACAACACAGCCAATACTCCCGTTCGAAAGTTTAAGCTGTGAAGAAGCATTTTTCGAACATTGGACGGGAGAACCTATTGCAATACCCAGGACAATTGGAATTCCACCTGTCTTATCATCTCGCAACGCTCTTAAAGGTTTTGACTGAGTCTTCGTCAAAGGAAAGCATGCACGTGACACATCGGCGTAAAACTCATGCAACGGTCGATTTATTTTCCGACAAAAGGTCGGCAAAGAACTGGAATTGAACTCGGATCTTAGTGCGTTTAGGGTGACGATAATTGGGCAAAATGCGGCTGACGCAGCGTGAGCCGCGTTCCAGTTTGCATGATAGTTCGCATCATTAATCGAGTCAATATCAGACTGTGAATAAATTCCAGTTCTCCACCGCTCGAGTATAGCACGCCATATAGGATCTGCTCGATACCTCATATTTTCGGTTATCATCACGACGGTGTTGACGTTGGAGTATGCTTCAGCACCGCGAATACGATCGATATATATTGCTGAATCAGTACTCTCGATCGCTGTAGTTGCAATCGCATGACGAGAAAGTTGCAGGTATGCGGGCTGTCTAGCAACAGGTAACTGCTGAA
The DNA here is from genome assembly GCA_002215365.1 of Phytophthora megakarya. NCBI lineage: Eukaryota > Oomycota > Peronosporomycetes > Peronosporales > Peronosporaceae > Phytophthora > Phytophthora megakarya. The sequence continues at coordinate 13,437 of NBNE01000918.1, read as the reverse complement.
GCCAATTGCCAGCAAGCAGTATGTGCAGTCCACCAAATCGTAATTGTGGTCGTCGTAAAATTACTCGAAGTGAAGTATCAATTCTTCCCAGAATATGGACATCACAAGTTGAAATTTCGTCAATAATCAGCATTTTTTAACTTGTGAAACCTCTCAACGAGATTAACGTTTGGTTTCCACTTGCTTTGGTCGCCGTTAACCCTCCAACCAAACAACTTATGGATAGTTTGACCTCGAACATTTTGAGCCGCAATACCCTGGTAAGCGGCCGTGGCTTCTGCATCGGATTTCCCCCACATTTCTGCTAGTTTTTGTAGTGCTTGTATCACTTGGCTTTTACCTGCACCAGGTTTACCTCCAATAAATCCAATAAGCTGATGCTCAGGCTCTACGTTTTCACAAATGAATCCAGCTGTTTTGAACCAAACCTCACGAGTGCTTTATGCTGCTTTTCGTTAAGAGAAAATGACCGTGAAATTTGAAGTAGTGATGGACAGGGAGTTGCTTGGCCTTCAAAAGGAAACGGACGGGATCCATCCAATCCGTATTCAATGTCGCGCTCCGGACCAATTGTACACGAGTCACCAATGAGGGAAACTGTTAATCCAATTCTGAAATGTCGTTACTACCACCATTCGCCAGTGCAGAACTATTGTCCACTTCTGTAATAGCAGCATCTAATGGGTCCATAGAAACTGGTACTATTCGCGGGATTTGTTCCATGATACACGAGGCTGACGACGCCACCAACGACAACGCGTCGCTGCACTTATTCAACAGCGAAATGTGTTGAGGAATATTTCTAGCGACAAACACATCACCATCAACGAACACGTCGTCTTCATCTTCAAGGTCATCATGACTATTATAATCATCACATACTAGATCATCGCCAGTATTAAAAATCGGGTTGCCATCACTGGGATAGCTTCCATACCGTGCCACGTCATCATCGAAGTGATTGGATCTGGCCATTTCCCGAGATGCATAATAATCATCATTGAAGACAGAATATTCTAGAGCTTTGATCGCCATATCTGAAACCCGCCATCTTTCAGATTCCCTGTCAAAGTGATCCCCCCATGCACCAAAGTCATTATTGCACCGAAATGGACGGAATAACCAGCTAATAGTCTGTCGAAACACGCGTTGATGATCCCCGACAAGTCCAAGTCTTGAATCAGGTAAGCGATCATTAATGCCAGTTACCACTAGAGCTTTTTTCCTGGGGTGCACGCTGTAGATTGTGTATTGACCATGTTTCGTCAAGAATCGAGAACCCTTTAAGTTTCTTTCCGTTGTCCAGTCAGCCGCAAAATCAATCAGACAGCAATCATCAAGCTCCAGCGGGCGGTTTAAGTAATCCAAAATAATGCTTCGGGTGCTGAAAGTGGCTCCGTTGGGATCTCGCTGTAACATTACTTCCATCGCCTCGTTTCCAAAGACAGTTGCGAGCACTGCCTTAAGATACAACTTGACAAAGGTGTGGGAACTGTAAAACGGGGAACCTCGGAGAATGTACAAGCTAGTAAGGGGTGCTGAAATTTCATGTGGATTCGGAAGAGAGCAGCACATTGACTGAATACAATTTCACCCTGCAGAAATGGGGTCGTCGGGATTCTCGGCATGCCTTGATCTTGCTTCGTCAAATGCTGCTAAATGAAGCGCTAAAATGTTTTCCAGATGCAACTGGGGTTTAGCAGTGTACTTCATCATATAAAACACCTTTTCTGGACCTGATGTATGAGAATTGTAGTTAGTACCAGTACTAATTTTCACCGTTCGGTTCAGCTGCATACCTTCTCCAGTCACAAGGAATTTAATGTCATGATTTGTCTTGAAAATTGCGTTGATAAGAGGCACGTACGCGTTGAGATGCTTATTCCCAAGGCTGCGTTTCAGCTCAACTCGATTATCGGAGGTCCATTGCGTTTTTGGACAGATTTCCTTGGGGAAAAACATTCGACAGGTACTGCCATCTGGAGTGCGTTTCGTTACTTTAAAGCACGATTTGGTATGGGTCCACAGATGATGCTGGTAAAGTAGTAAGGCTCGAGCAGATAAAATAGCATCTTCGGGTTTTGAAAATATTCCGTTTGACGCAAGCGGCAGCGGCATTGGGCCCGCGACACGATTGAAAATCGCATTCTGATCCAGATTAGCCTGCAAATGCTGAAGTTTGGATTCATCAATTCGAAGACGTTCTTCAGATAGTTCACTTGAGCCAAACTCAGCCTTGCACGAAGAGCAAAACGTAGTAGTAGGGGGCACGGACTGCCGCTTTGGCTTTTTAAATACGCTCTGGTTAAACAGGGCGGTTGATAACCCTTGCCTTGTACACCGTGGGCATTCTCCAGATGAACCAGGTATACTTGCTGATGCAATACCGTCGATGTATTCTACCATCTTGCACTGGAGACGGTCATCTTTTACAAGATCATAATTGGACGAAACCCGGTTCGGGAAACCTGCTATCCATACCATTATGTGCGCATGAAGCGAACCAGTTGAGTTCTGCGACTCCGTCGCTCCAAAACCCGCTTCTGTACATCCAAATATGCCACCATTAGGGCCTGCACTTCCGTTTTCGACGTTCCAGTCGAATACATCTTCAAGCAGCATGCTCATCAAACCGTCAAAAGCATCTAAGGCACGGCATGTACGCACGTCTTGTTAGACAATTAAAAAAATAGATTAAACGAACTTTACTTACCTTGCGCACACCATTGGGTTTGAAGTGGCGATCGACCCCAACTTGGATCTGCTCATGATTAATGTGGTATCCAGGAAAGACTGCAAATCCTCCATATCATCTAGCTCACCAGCTAAGTTCGCAATTTTAAAAGTCGATGACGAACTTGGCGATATAGTAAAAAATGGTAGGTTGGCCAAACTTGAGCTGTATGGAGAAGAGATCAACTCTCGCGCTAGTACGTTCTTGGTTAGAGCCCCAAAACGCAATCATACCAGTCGATATACCAGCTTGCAGGTTATCAAAATGGGAGTCGGTTGGAGGTGGAAGGGGTTTCTGCAAATTGCTTTGAAAAGCTTGTAGACGCTGTTCTTGGTACTCAACTTGGGCCAGCAAACTCTCACGGGATACCATTCCAGCGCTCTGCATGCGAGCTGGCAGAAACTTTGTTCTGATGTATGTCGCTTTCATCGCTTTCTTCCGCGCAAGTACATCAAACGCAACGAGCGTAAATGACGGATATTTGGAGTGTCTACGAGAAGAAAGACTAAGGCAATGTTGAATATACTTCCCTAAGCCGATCTTTACTTTCCTGGGCTCGTCAAAACCACCTCGACCAAATGGAAACATCTCACAAAACGCGTAGGTCCAAAATGCTGGGTCGAAATCCGACAGAATTTCACTTGATCGATACACCACGACTTCTTTTCTTTGCAGAACTGATCGAGCAGCAGTAACGTGATCACCACCCACGAAATCGGTTACAATTACAGCGGTGGAAGTTTCATTGATCTCATCATCAGCATTTGTAGTGCCCACGTGAGGAGGGTCCGGACTATTAAACCGCCTCGTACTTTCATCTTGCCGGTCAGCTTGAGATGGTATTGAGCTATCGGTTCCTGTTCCATCGACAACAACTCTTGTTGGTACCCATACAGTTTCCCAGTGTGGCGTTTCCTCCAATAGCTCATATAAATGATTGATCTCGGAATACCACGCCATAATTTGTTGAACTCGATCCACTCGAACCTGGTATTTTGCTGCTGTTGCAACTTTCTGGTCAGGCGTCATCGATCCAACCATTCTTACGACGATTGTGCCTGTTCTAACAGCATCTCGGGGTAGCAATTGTGCTGGCGTCGCAGGATCTGCTCAAAAAATCAACTATGAGAGCGAAGTGACGAATGTTTTCCACCTCTAACCACGGTCAGAAACTTCGTCGGCTGTGCGAGGTTAACCATGACGTGTTCTGTCATTGAAATATCTTGGAACAGTATTGGTAATTCACCAATATAAAGCCCATTGGCTATAGCAAACTTTGGTGGACTTTTTGAGCGCCCGTTGGATAGTGATTTCTCGCCACTTGTGCACACTTGGATCCAGATTTTTCCACAACGTTTAAAGCACCCAGCTTTTGAGAGCATAATTCCACTAAATTTCAGTGAGGTCTTCGAGCAGTCATAGAAGGTTACAAGTTGATCTGGTAGACCAGACGGAAAAGAAAGACGCGCAACCATACGAGCGAGAAATGTTGGGCACCTATCAATATCCTTCTCAACAACACGTGCTGGGGCGAATAAAGCATCACATACACAACACCCTTTCTCGGACATCGAAGAATTTGCCAGGCGGGAGGTACAACGCTCGTAAATCGCACCATGGACGGAATTCTTGCTAGTTAGAAACGCGTCAATTGTATCCACAACGCTCTCAAGTGAAATACTGCTACCCGGTGAGTTCAATCGATTGTGTTCTCCACGTCCAGCCAAATGAAAGGAATTAACCGGTTCATCACTCTGAAACGAATTTTCCTCCAAACCGTCAGCCATATCCAAACTACTAGTTCCACCATCTGTAATCAGTAGTGAACCACTTGTACAATCATGACTTGAGAAACTTACGTTGGTCGATAGACTAGGTGATTGTCGTCTTGATAGAATTCGCTGCAGTCGCTGTTCCTTACTAAGATTTTCTCGGGCTACTATCTTAGATCTCCGCTGCGCTTCTAATGCAATCGACGAGCGCTTACGGGCTAAAGAAGCTTGTCTTTTTGACATTGATATTCCCACGAAGCCGTCAAACGCATTGTAGTCGCTTCATGTTGCATGCATTGTCGAAGCATGATATATATCGTGTTGTGTGTGGTTGAGGAAATCGGCGGGCATTACACTCACACGAGACCTCGACTTGCACTTTTTCAAAAGCATGAAAACACAGAAGGCATCCAAACAGGAATATTAAATTTACAATCTGTGTTCTCTTTGGGCGGGTGGTGATACTTGTATTATCGCGTTGCTTTCGTAGACTATCGTATCGAAGAAGGTACCAACAAGACACTACAAATTCAGCAACATTTGCATGGCAGTTAACAACCAGACCTGTGATATGTATCTCGGGGATGAGTGAAAACCGATGTAATCAAATCAAGTGCGTTCGTATATTTAAGGCAGGTAGGTGAAGTTGATTAACTTTAGCTGGACTACTGTGTTCATATATTCAAGACCGACGTTATTTCCAGGGTGGGATTGTCTGTGATTTCGGCATACTTCGAACTGATCCTGTCATGGATCACAGGTTTTACAACGACATATAAACCGCAGCGGCTCGCCTTCAGGGCGATACCGAACTGTTATCTCTTCTCCAGCATTTAATTCCAGGCAGCTAAATATCCCAATTCGAATTTGTTTTCCACATTGGGACGGAATGAAGCTGCAATTCGGCTGACAGGAATGATTTACAAATCTGGCCTCATTTCCACGATTAGTTGGATCAATGAATACATTCTTTCCGTCAGTTGTGGTGTACGGTATTTCAATCATGTAGTCTTGGTGATATTGACGTCGGCGGTGCTTTTCCTCCTCAAATATAAATTCGCCAACGAATTCAAGCACGAAGACGCCGCTTGGAATTGCTGTGCGTGTAATGACACCAGTTCCCACGCGCGTTTGTACAAAATGAAAGTAGTATCGTTGCATAAAACGATTTCCGCATCCAATTCCATTTGGGCAATCTCGATCTTGGCAAATAAAATAGCAGTAGAAGTTCTGGCACGTTGACTTTCCGTCATCGCCGAAGACAATGCAATCACGACACAGGCACTTCGTGTGCGATATACAGCTGAACCGGGGTGGACGGCCGGATCCGTTGAATACGTTTTCACGAATATGTAAGACTGATGTTGGCCACTCAAGGATAACCAGCGGAAGCCTAACCATGTAGTCCACTGTAAGTTGGCAAGTGAATAATTTTCGGGCATTAGATTCTCAAGTATAGCTTAGAGACTTACTATCGAAGAAAAGAAAATATCCTTTGCCTTTAAATGCAATGATCATCAGAGGGAACCATTTCAAATTTAAGATATCACCCCATAAAACTGAAGATAGCGCAAAACGCTAGACACCCACATACAATTTGTGGTGACCAGCAGCTCAACCACAAACGAATACCACGCTTGAGTAATGACACGCTGCTCCCGAATTAACAGATGTAGTGATTGCATCATGCGCATTCCTGATTAAAGGCTCTATGATTGAATCCACTAGTCTGAGCGTGGAATTTTGACATCGATATCATTAGAGGTTTATAAGAGACATCGTCTGTTGTTACAAACGTAGCAATTGTAATAACCAAGAGCTATACTCATCAAGCAAAACTAAGGAAATAAAGGGCAAAGCACAATCGACAGTAGCAATCTAACGCTTGATTTCTCTTGGTTGCACAACTGAATGATAGTATTTAAATCAGAGTCTATTACAGTATTTATCGTATAAAAGCTCATACCGTACACGTAAAACCCAGATCAACCAAATCATCAAAATTTCGTGTCTGTCCAGATGTTTGGCTATAACAGTCCCAAAGCTTTGCCTCATCTTTCTCAGTAGCTTCTGTGATACTGTGAATACTTTCACACTTCGAGATATCGGTATTCCATTCTCGGGAATCACAACTAGTATCATTTCTTTTAGAATGATCAAAACTACATGTTCTCATGATAATTCACAACTTGTACATCACAAAACTCTTCCGTTATTATTTCTCCAACTTGATACGGGCAATAGGTGCATATTGAGGCAACCCTCGGCTATTCTATTAATCGAAGAAGAATCTCCAGTAATTAGCAGATTCCGGATTGGAATCCGGACGCAACCATACGTGTTGACAGGTGTGAAATGTAACCAATCCAGATCCATTATTCATTCCGGGCACGAATGTCACATGCACGAATTTATCAATTCAATGAGTTGATCAATCAATTAAACGAATTCTATTCACTACCAATCCTTCCGATTCTGAATCTCACTCATTCCGCCCTTTCCAACACGGACCACACAAGCAACCCGGTACGCTCTCGCCTGTCAACCTGTATCAACACTGTAGTAGCTCAATGGTAGAGCGGGAGAATTATCCTCCAGGCTGCTGGCTCGATCCCAGCCTCCAGTATATGTGTTGTTATGTGTGTATGCAATCGTTGTGTTATGTTGTTTATCAACTAGATGAGGTCATTCACAGTCCACTGATGGGAGACTAGTGCGCAAGTGTTAACGATGGACCCACTCGTTTGAAGCGCGATGTACTGTGCACCAAATGCTTTGTATGCAGCGTTGTGAGACGATCGAAGCGCCCGCCAGCGTTTACGGAGTGACGAGGATTTGGAGGTATGTTTTTCCCGTCTTACGCATTGAGACGTTCGTTGGTGATGTTGTCCGTAGCAAATGCCAAGGTCCAGAGTTCGTGCTTCCATGTTGCATGGGCGGCTTTGTCCGAACGATCCGGTTGTGGTGGTATCTCACAGGGGGTTCGGTAAAGCTCCTTCGTAATGTTTACTGCTGCCTTCGCATCTGCACGCTTATTTTGCTCTTTTTTACCTGACACCGTTTCCCAGATGCGATGCATATACCAATTGAGGAAACAACCAGCAAGGGTTGACCCAGCGGCAGGAGCGACAACAGTAGACGACGAGACCAAAGATGCTTGGGCAACTTGGACAGCGGACAGCGGTTCTGCGTGGCCTGTGGTCAAACCGGCAGATGCCCCCACAATGTCTTCGACACGGGCAATACGGTCGTTGATGGTTGGTAACGGAGCAAACATATTCTCCAGCGTTGAAGCTAGCACCGAATCGCCTCCTGCAGCAGCACCACTGAGTTGAGCATCGAGCGTTAAGGTGGAATTCCCATTCGCAACACGTCCGTATCGAGATACTACAACCGAGCACGTTGCTGGTGGCGGTGATTCCTCTTTCCAGCTCGTACAGGTAACGACATACATGTGCGGGGGTGGTGATGCTTCTCGCAGTAGCTTCTAACTCTGTTTTAGGTGCATGATCAGCGCAGCAAAGGAAGCGTTCACAACATCAGTGGCTACATTCGAGCGAGGATCAGAGGATCCATAAACGTGCTGATATAATTCGTTTCACAGCGTCAGGAGCTGGCCAAACTCCCCGGCTGTGAGTCAATGCTCATCAATGGTCGGAGTACATACATGTATGTCCGGAGCTGGATAACCTGTCAGCACTTTGGCTCCACTTTGGTCCTCACGTGACGTTGTTCCGATGTATGCGAAGGCCTTTGTGAGAGACTCAAGCAACCAGGCCCCTCTTGTCGAGATTCACTGTATCGCTAGTTTGGGAGAGGCATTAGCGTAGGCTGCCCACTTTGGTCCTCACGTGACGTTGTTCCGATGTATGCGAAGGCCTTTATGAGAGACTCAAGCAACCAGGCCCCTCTTGTCGAGGTTCACTGTATCGCTAGTTTGGGAGAGGCATTAGCGTAGGCTGTCGCCCCTCTTCGCAGTGAGTGGTTAGACATAGGTGGCGTAACCGTTGAACGTATCGCTGGTTCTAACGCTTTAACGCACTCGCGGATGACTTCGGTGACGTAGCAAGCAATGTTGGGCTTCTTATGCTCTCGTTTAGGTATAGGTTAGCAATCCGTCTCCACTTCGCATTGCAAACTTTCCCAGTATATAACAGCCTCTTCTTGGGTGTAAGTTTGACCTCCTGGAATATCAGAAACCGTATACCGCGGAACTAACGGGAACAAATATTCGGATGGCTCATCATACGATATGAAAAGCATACCAAACATGCAGCATGCACTGTTGCCAATATTCCGCTGACTTGTATATCGAACCACCGTGAACTACAGAAGTTTTAACTCGAGAAATATGTAAAAACAGCTCGCCAGAAGCAGAGAGTATGAGTTGGTGTTTCCTAGCGAAATAAGTGTCGATTGACCTGCCAAAAGTATACCACATCATGGCGAGCAAAGCAGCATCGCGAACCGATGTAAGACCAGTAGCCACGTCTGCATGCACAATAAGGTGCTCCACAATTACACACAAATTATTTAACGTACATCCAGGTGCATCATTTGTCTGTACATATGCTCGAAGATTGCGCTCGTCTATAGCGCTGGTCATTTTGTCGCTAATCTTTGAAATACGTTTTGAATCAGACAAGGAAGCACTGTAGCGTTCTCGAAGTAGGTTCACAATTTGCGAAAAATACCCCAACGCTGTAGATTTTGCGAGAAATCCATCGGCAGCTCGAGCCTTTTCACTCTTCTTTGTCTGTAGATCGATTGAAAATGCTGTTAGCAAGGAGTAAAAGGTTTGCATGGAAAGACTAGCTACTTGTGATATAGAGGTATGCATCTTGTCTAGATCATCATTAGATAGTGCAGTCGACACGAGGAAGTCTTTGAAAACCTTTACCGCAGCTTCCTCCTGCCCTATAGTTTCTGCAGGTGTATCAAGCCCGCATGGCGCCCTTCGCATTGTTATTATCTTCAAGAGTCGTTATGTGTAGTGATCGAAAGCTATTCTTTGCCTCCGTTTCCGATACAAACTGCAATTATCGTGTAAGTCAGCTTTTGTCTTTTATCTACTATGGTTCTTATTTTGTTAGAATTCGAAAATCCGGAGAAATCCGGAAATAAGTTGGAATAACGTAACCCTACCCCAAGAACGAATTGATTGGTCAAATATACAAAATGAAGGGCTTGAAAGCAAAAGTATTGGCTGGATCTTACGTAAAATCTATCATAGGGTTCGGGTGTCCGGCATACAACCTCTTATCCTACAATAAGTACAAGCCAGAAAACAAGGATGATCGGTAACTGTTTTACTTGTGATACTTGATAGAAGTAGAAAAGCCTGGTCAACACCAGTCAATCCCGTTCGTGAATCTAATTCAATTTGAAATCGACTCATTCTACAATTCACCACGTCACCACCACTCACTTCTATCTCCAAAATGCTGACCCAGAAGGACACTGCCCAACAAGAGCTCGCCGAACAGTATGCAGAGTTTGATGCACGCCGAGAGACCGAGATATTGCTCACGTCACCTGCTGATGCCTTCGAGTTCATCACCGACAAGGCAAGCTTGAACTCAGCCACCAAATCCCCCTGTCACGGTCAACATGCTGACAACCCTAAAGGAAAAAATTCACTCTGGTTGGAACATCTGACTCGCCGATAAAAATTATCATCCCGTCTCACTTGTCGAGATTGGGCAGCGGTGGGTACGGGTACCCGAATAGCACTTGGAACCTACCTCGGGGGGGGTCGGGTAACCCGACTTCCTCCAATTGCGAGCTCTGTTGGGCAGCTCCTGGAAATGAAATATAGAGGCAAAAAGCCAACCACGTTTCGCCTCTCGGTATGGGATTATGACCGCCGTCGACCCGACCAGGTTGACCCAGAAACAAACCCCAATTGGAGCTGAAGTTATGGCGGAGAACGTCACAGGCCTCAAAGTATACCTTGGGCAAGTCGCGCAAGGAAACAGCCCTGGCGTCACGTTAGTCTCGAATGATATATCGGCGGAACCTCGAGACGATGGAGGCGACACGGATGATAGCGACGAGGCGTCTGCCACTCTCGACGAGATCGAGAAACTAAGCCGAGTGTCAAAGCCTAGGGCATCTTCAGTCACCGATGTCACGTCGAAGTTGGCTACATCCAATCGTGGCACCTACCAACTGTCTTCGGACGGGTCCTTAGAAGAGTCCGACTCCGACGCGCCGTACGCAATCCTTGATACTATTGACAAGCTCATATCACCGACAACAGTTCCAAACCCAAATCCTGAAGGCTCATGTAACACGAGGACGTCGTCTACCGTTCAAACGCACCGTCAATTCGCCGCCGCCAGCATCTCCACCATCTCCTGACATCCCGGAATTCGAGAAGAATACAGTACAACACAGCCAAAGCGTCGCACGGCTGCTAAGTGATGATGTACCAGTACTTCACGTTGGAAGCTTCAAGTTGAAATCGACAACTCGTGAGCGGTGAGTGTTCTTCTTAGCAACGTTTTACTTTTCTTTTCGATCATAACTAACGAGTCGTAAGCTACAAAGTAGTTCATTCAGTCACCAATAACTTATCACCAATACTCGTTCGTTTCTGTCTTCATACTGTGTTTCTCATTCTGGGATGGTGGAGATGCTGGCGGCGTCGAGTGCTAACCGCTGTGTTTCTTGCGCAGTAAAGATTTGAGTGCTTCTACGAGGACCCACACACAACGAAGGGTGGTTTTCCGTAATATATATTATACTACAGGGAAGGTCGTGTGCTCTTTAATGAGCCTTAATTTAACCCATTTTGGCCAAGCAACATTCGTTTGGTGATTGGGTTTTGATGTTACCCGTGGCCGCCAGGGGCAACATTCACAAGTATTTTTTCGTTGTCAACCGACTATCGCTTTTAAGAGATGTGTCTACTTAATTTCTACCAATTTTGATTCAATCATTTAGTAATGGATACAATGTGAATTGAATTAAAGAGGATATGCACACCATTTTTCTGAGATATAAGAAAACGATTCTGAGATACCAGGTACATCAATTTGTAAAAGTGCTTAATCCCACGAGACATAGGAAAGTTATTTTTTTAAAACAAAGTATATATTGTGTTTTGCAGACTTTTTGGCACTTTTGGTTGTAACTTGTATGATTTATCGTGCATTCGTTAGATGTAAATCGTACTCGACTATGAATTACTATAAATCGGGGATGGTCTTTATGCAGTAATGGTGCGCACAAAAGACATCTCGTGCACGATCTAGCATATCTAGTTCGAATAAGATGGGTTTGGCACTTTCTAAAAGTGCCATTTTCATCGTAACCCTTACTGAAATCTCGATTGCAGCAGCGCTGATATAAAGCCTGTATGATTTACCACTAAGTACGAACGCTAGTTAGTGCAATAAATAGGAGAACAAACTCGATGCAAAGCACAATAAAAAGTAACAGTATTTTTAAGAAACGAGTGCCATCCTTGGAGAAACTCTGGATTTTAATCCAGAGAATAATCATGTAGTATTGTTCTGAGCCAGACTGAAGTACCCTGGCTCAGAACAATACTACGTGCTTTCGTCCTGTACACTCGACCGTCCTCCTATTCCTTCGCAAGTGAAGAATCCGACGTCGTCCACGCGTCTTCCAGCTCCCAATCAGATGAAAATGCAATTGCACTAGCAGAGGAATACGCGCGCAATGTAGAAATGTCGCCGCAACCGCAAAACCAGTTGCGAGAGCTCCGTTGTATCGGTTGGCGAGCGACGGACAATTGCAGTCCGCACGGCTCGAGATTGCCGCATTTGGGCAAACCGTGCCACATGCTGGTACAACACACGCAATCAGGATATTGTGAAGTGGAGGATAGAAGCACAAAAGAGAGATTTCGTGTCATGCGAAGATATTGCAAAAGTGTCCGATCGGAAGGACAATTCCGTTGTTTCGATGCACAAGATTTCGTGAATTTCCCAGTTTTAGCAACACAAGCGTTGAGTAAAGTGTTAGTGCCGAGGTTTACGTTGCAAAATGTGGTCAAATGGTCAAAGAACATCGTCATGGTGGTGTATCCCAGTGCTTATGCCTCGATTTGAACGTTGAGAGAAATTCTCAAGTGTGAGTTACCCATTCAGTTGTGCTATCGAAAGAAGGAGATGTAAGGAGTACCGGGGTCTATGGTTCCGTTTCAGTAACTTGTTGTGAACGGGGGCATCAAGTTTCATGAAATTGACGACAAGAAGGCGACCGGGTTTGGCGCCAAAGTGTTTCCGATTTAACATAGTTATTGTCCGCGTCATAATAGTTGATACAAAAATTGAGGCACAGTTTTCGTCGTTATAACTGTATAAAACCATATACGATTACACATACATATGGTAGAAGAAACGGCGAAGATTCCGATTCTACCGTCTGTTTCTACTGATTGTCAGTGGCTTTTTAGATAGAAACGTGCAAAGTGAACGTTTCCGCACCTGAAAAGTTTGGGGAAAGGGTTACGTTAGGGTTGGAATGTCTAGCTGTCAAAGCCAGACACCTAATTGGCTGGAACTAAATAAACATATGATTTCGTTGGATAGTCGGGTCCTATCTGATTTATTCAGGTCCGTTTGGGAATTTGACTTAACAATTCGTACCTAACATAAAAACGTATTTGCAGAGGTGGGGTTAAATCTTTCGCTAGCTGTCGTTGTCGTACTTGTCCCACTCGCCGCCCTCGTCGTATTCTCCGTCAGCTAAATACACCTCTGGAGGAGAAGGCAGCTGGTTGCGGTCTCGATTTGAAAGTTTTTCTTGAAAGGTCGTAGCTCGGTAGGCAACGTTGCCCACTCTATCCGCCGAATAATGACGAGATGGATACATTGGTTTGCAAAAAAACTTTTTTGCAGAGCATACGAGTTGAAAGAGGCTGTCGGCTCTCGTTGGCCGAAGTAATCTCAGCGCGAA